>JAHZNP010002042.1:0-11556 GCA_020615345.1 Triops cancriformis | reverse complement strand
TATCCATTTGTTCGTTTATTTCCTCGCCCATCTGAGTACTTTGTGTTTCTTCGATAAAGTAAACTTCCTCTACTTGGCTATTCTCTTCAACCTCCTTGGGTCCCTGCTCCATTTTAACTATTTTTTTATTTTATTTTTTATGCTAAAAATCTAACACCAATTTTTTTTTTATGTGGCACAAATTCTAAGTACTGTTAAGCGTGATATAAATGTGAAAAAAGTAAGAGAGGATAAGACAGTGACAATAAGAAGGAAAAAAAAGAGAAAAAAACTATAATAAAAAAAATAAAAAAAAATAAAATAAATTAAATAAAAAAAGGTAAAACTAAGATTACTAAAAATAAGACTACAGCAAACAAAACAAAATTGAAGTAAAAGCCTCTGACTGAAAAGAAAAGCAAACCGAACACAAAACTAAGGAAATATAGTATGACCTGTTTTCCGGTGGTGGTGTTGGATCTGGATGAGAGGACGTCTGCTGTGTTTCACTGTTCGCAGAAGACTCTGTCCATTGTATTTAATACCCGCCATACTGTAAATAAAGTCACGTGATTTGCCTCGCAAGATCTCTCCAAGTGGCCATATCCCTAAGCTTCCTACCATACACATAGTAACAGTCACTTCCATATATACACGTAGATGTCTATTTCAGGGAACGTGATACTTTACACCCTGTTGTCTATTTTCCCTGGAGAACGTGTTGCACACGAAGGCGCGAGCTGATGAGGTAACCTTGTTTCTAAGGGGGACGAGTCTACTCACTACAAGTCCAATTCACTACAGGCCCTCTCTTGACAATTCACTACAACTCCAATTCACTACAGGCCCTCGTTTGGCAACTCACTACAACTGGTAATATGCGACATGACAATTCACTACACTAGTGTGACAACTCACTACACTAGCATCGCGTCACCTGATATCTGCTTATATGTTGTCATCCCAGCGAATAATTAATTAATACTTGTTGTTTTAAATCTTATTCAATATTAGACAACCAATATTTGTCATATTCAGGTATTTTACAATTCATATTTAAAGTTTGCAACATTTGTCATAGTCAGTATTTTACACTTTAATTGGATTATACATATATGAGCATTGATGTGTGTGCATCTATTCAATAAATGAATGAGTGAAAAAAGGTTCAGGTTATTTTTCGGGCCTTCTCGTTAAAGGGCCGTTCACACCGACATTCAAAATAAAAAATCACCAGTCAAAATCAAGATAAGAAGTGACTGGGGGTAGGGTTTGGTCTAATTTTGCTTGCCTGATCCCATTCAAATGAAATTGAATTTGGGCCTTTGATTGTTGTGATTTTGGTGGACAAAATCACAAATGACAAATATTGGTTGTCTAATATTGAATAAGATTTAAACCACAAAAAGTAGTAATTAATTATTCGCTGGTATGACAACATGTAAAAAACATCAGGTGACGCTATGCAACTGAGTTGTCATGTCGCATATTGCCAGTTGTAGTGAGTTGTCCAGGACTACGGATAGACGGCGTGTAGTGAATTGGAGTTGTAGTGAATTGTCAAGAGAGGGCCTGTAGTGAATTGGATTTGTAGTCAGTAGACTCGCCCCCGTTTCTAAGATCCACAGAGTAGACAGAGGGAGTGTGCCTGTATGAGGAAGCGTGAGCAGATAAATTTGGAAAGGAGGAGCTATTAGAAGCGGAACAAATGCATGGAGTGGAACAAAGTTCTGATTGGTTATCAGTCACGTGGTCAGTCGAAGTCCTTCAAGATTGTTATCGTTCTTGTAACACATTGATTATTAACAAAGTGAATTTTAATACTGATCCCATGGAACAATTATCGATTCGGCGATTAGGAAAGTAGCATTTGAAGATATCGATTCAAAAGCATAGGTATCGATATCCGTTTGAACCTCGCTCTTCAAGTTTCCCGCTGTGAGAAGGCGTTGGCCGAGCATTTATGTCCAACCTCCTGCTCTCAGGGGACTAGCCTGCGGCTTCGAAAAGTGGTCACAGAAGTTCCATAAGGGAGAGTCTCCATGTTCCCTCTGTCTACTCTGTGCTAAGAACCTTGATGCCATGCCATGCCAACGAGTTGCAAACTGCGGTTTGGCTTTTAACCTCCCACTGCTCTGAGCACTGCTGTTCGCAGTTCTCCATTCAGGACTTCACCTAAAATAAAAGACGCTATGACCGTGCTGCACGCCGAAACAGTTGTTTATTATTCAACACTTTTTTAATTATTTTGACTCAAAAAGTAAGGTTTTCTGTCATATTCTTAAACTCTGAGCTATTTAACTTTCGTCTCCACGTTAGGTAACAACCATGGCGACAACCCAAGCAAACATTCAAGCAGTGGATCGCGAGAAAATCTACCAATGGATTAGTGAACTAACCAACCCTGAAACCCGAGAGAGCGCATTATTGGAATTGAGGTATTATTCATTCTCTAGGTAGTAAGTGTTTTTGTAAACTAAACTTTTCTGCATTAACAGTAAGAAGCGAGAAGTTGTTCCAGAGCTTGCGCCCATGTTGTGGCATTCCTTCGGGGCCATTGCAGCTCTACTCCAAGATATTATAAACATATATCCTGCCATTAACCCAGCTACTTTAACGGCTCAACAGTCCAATCGAGTCTGCAATGCGCTTGCCCTTCTCCAGTGTGTGGCATCGCATCCTGAAACGAGATCAGTCTTCCTCCAAGCGCATATTCCTTTGTTCCTCTATCCTTTCCTTCACACCGTGAGTAAGACCAGACCTTTCGAGTATTTGAGACTAACGAGTCTTGGAGTCATTGGTGCACTTGTCAAGGTACATTTTCTTTCCGAAGTCAAATACTTTCTCTTTTTTTTCAATACAAAGTTAAATTCTCATTTTGCACTCCTAGACTGACGAGCAAGATGTGATTAACTTCCTGTTGACTACTGAAATTATTCCACTTTGTCTACGTATTATGGAAACCGGGTCCGAGCTTTCGCGCACAGTTGCTACTTTTATTCTCCAGAAAATCTTACTGGATGAAACGGGATTGGCGTACATTTGCCAAACATACGAACGCTTTTCACACGTCGCAATGATTTTGGTACACTAAAGAATTATCAAATTCAAGTTAAATTAGTTTACTTACATTTCAAGAGTAAATAATTTTTGTATGTAAATAATATTTTACTATGTTAATAATATTTTATTATCCAAATATTTTTTTAAAAGTAGAAAAATACGAGTTTAGTTTCGTAACTTATGTATTTCTCCTAAAAAAAAATTTTAGTATGTATTTTATAGTTTGTATTTTAGACTTATTTTATATGGGATTAATTTTATAACTCTTTTCGTTATTATTATTTAAATAGAAAAGTAAATTGTGTGGAAATGTATAGCATGTCGTAATAATGTCTTGGAGAAATGCTAATTAAACTTTGTGTATTTTAGGGCAAAATGGTGATATCCTTGGCCAAAGAACAATCCGCGCGTTTGCTGAAGCACGTCGTTCGTTGCTACCTGCGACTTTCCGACAACGCCCGGTGAGTGGAAAAGCGTAAATATAGGCGGAGGGCCTGGAATAACAAAGTTGTTTGTTGTTTGTCTTTGCTTGGAGCAGGGCGAGGGAAGCGTTGAGACAGTGTTTGCCTGATCAACTTCGAGACAATACCTTCCATATGTGTTTGAAAGATGATAAGAATACCAAACAGTGGCTTACTCAACTGTTGAAGAATTTGGAGACAACGATGGTCGATCCCCGATTGGCGCTTGGCTCTTCCTTGACAGCTCAGTAGAAGGGAACCAAAGAGCGAATCTTGTACTTACTTGCTTTTCTCTCCCATGATTGAAAACTTGTATATCACCCTATAAGTTTAAGTAAAAAGGATCAAAGTTATTATAAAAAAGTGGTAATACGGTTTTGTGTGAATCCGTAGCATGAGTAAAAAAAGTGTACAAAAGTAAATGATGTGATGATATGTATTTGATGCTACAAGACATTTTTATGGCATTTGTCCCCCCCCCATACGGTAAAAAAGGTCAACGCAAGAAAAAAAAACAAGCTTCAATACAGTTTTTCAGGTTTGAAGGTTTAATTCGTGTCTTGTTTATTTATTTTTGAAATGCGAACCTTAACTCATGCGTACAAGTTGCGTAAAACCTGACAAATCAGAAGTGGTGAGTAAAACTAACACCAACAACAATAAGAAAGCTGTGTCATATGGAACAACAATGCGCAGTACTCTTCAAGAGGAATTTATGAGTCAAGTAGCAGGGTCGTCTAATTATATAACGCGTGTGACCTTAACATAATCGAACTGCCCCTACTAGACGAATATGTGAAGTTTACCCACATTTCACAGCGCCGATTCGAAAGAGGTTCGGGGAAATGCATAAATTATATTTTTGACGAGTTTTGAATTTTTCATAAGGATGATATAGTTAGCGTAATTAGGTTTATGCTATTTGATTAATTTTTTCTTTTCTCTATTCTAACACCACCAAAAAATAAAAATGGGAGATCACTTTTAGACCTTATTGTCTACTCGTAAAAAAAAACACATATAAGCCAAAGTCCAACTAGTGCTCTTTCGAATATTCGATTAGTCACTCTTTCGAATATTCAGTAACCAACGGCAATGCTTCCAGAATAGGAAATATTCATTGACATTCAGTAGCGTGCCCTTAACATAACGCCATTGGCTGCTGTTTTTACGAAGACTGTACGGTCATAAATGGTAAAAGCAGTACGGTGCATAAGTAAACTGTAAATAAACCTAAATTATACTGCTTGTACAAAAAACGTCGTGTTCGGTAAACTTTGCGTAAATGAAAATATTACAGCGGTGCTCCTGGAGTTTACCTTAATAACCCCTGAAAATAAAATAATATAATTTTATGCATAAAAGATCATGTTTATTTCTTGATTACAACACGTAATAACGTCACTTCAAGATTCAGCACCAGAAAAAACTTTTTAACAAGCGACATAAAGAAACAGGGACTACCGAAAATCGCTTGCGAGCCTTCATTTACTGATTGGCATCACCGAACTTCTATGCAGATATAATTCAATGATCATAGAAGATCTTTGTGCTCGCCGGGTGTTGCGGTAGGACCTCTGCTACGCGATCTCGACGCAGGTGACTGCCTCGACTTGTGCGGATTATGACGTCGCTAATCCTTGTCGCTATGATGGGAGATTCTTTTTATGCGTTCCGACTACTTCGATGCGTCTGCTTCATTTCTTTTAAATGCCTTTTTTTAACACAACATTGAACTACAAATAAGCCAGGATGAACAGAAATTGGTTGTAACGGCGACCCAAGCATGTTTCTCCAGTTACATATTGGGTGTAAATGGATGTGTGCCTGTAGTCTGGTGTGTTGCAATAAAGTGCACATTAACCCAGAATCTGCACCCGTTATTGTTACGGACACTGGGTGTAACACACTAAATCTCGCCTGCTCAACAGTGTAATTATTATTGCAACACAAATAGCTTGTTATTTAGCAAGTAAATCGGTATCATATTTGTATTTAGGAGTAAGCTAATGTTTGCTCATAAACATGCAATATTCAACCGTGTTGACAATGTTAGTAACTAGCAACTAGCGTTCATAGGCAAAATCATTCCGGTATTTCAAACGTTTTACAGAAGTGTGAAATTCAGAAAAAAGGAACAAATCTCATCTAAATAAATGCCATGGTCGCACTAGGGTAATTGTAAGCATATGAGAACAGGTTATCCCATGTATATTGCTTCGCGTTTAACAACAAGTGGGTGTCTTGCTGACACACCGACACATTTGCTTGAAACTGCCAAAAAGGACCACAATTATTGTCACCTCTAACAAAAGGAATTTTTGAAATCGGTAGAGGAAACATTGTAGGTCTGGTGGAATTAAGTGCAGAACCAAGCGACAATTCGCCGTATGGCGTCAACGAGAAGCCACTGAATGTGTGATCTTTGCCGCCTAAACCAATGACCAAGAAAAGGGCTAACACTTTTTGTCGAGAGACTGAAACGAGCATCGACATCAGCTCCCAGTCAATTTGTCGAGTAAAGCTATTTAGGGTGCTGGAGTTTCTGGCATTCCGAGAGCCATCCCAACCCAGTGTAGCCACACTACATTGGCTAACCTGAGGGTTACCGTAGTAAGTGATGAAGGACGTGTATTGCTTATAACAGTGAGCTTGAATACGCCTTCCATAGAATCCCCGTGGTCAAATGTACGCGTAACTCCATTCTGTATGGGCTATAAAAATGAATGAAAAGCATTTCTTCCGACTTGACATAGAAGAGGGTGGGAACAATTGGTAGGATTAGTGGGTTTAGGTGTTTCACTTAGTGCATGGATCAAGAGCTAGACTGTTCCATGCGTAGGGTGACCATACGTCCCTTTTTGAACGGGACTGTCCCGTTTTTTTCGCTATTTTTTGGCCGTCCCGTTTTTTTCACGAAAATGTCGGTCTTGTCCCGTTTTCCGAAGAAAACGTAGTACTTCGCACTGATGAATTTAGATTACTGTTCGTGTACCGGAATCCTTTGCCGACAGCATGGTTTCTACTCGACAAACTCACATTTCAACAGAGGTGCCCCATACATGGTGTAACTTCGAACGAGCGTAGGCCACGTTCGGACACAACTATTTTTTTTCGCGGCAAATATAAAAAAAACTTAGTTTTGGTAATGCACACATGGAAAGATAAACATTAATGAATAGTTCTTCCTATATAATCTATAAAACAGCAAAGGTGACCATTCTTCTCTTTCCCGATGTAGAAACATGATCAACATGTTTCGTCCCTTTCAAAGCTCCGACCCTTGGGTTGTGTAAAATTGTAGCGGTTTCTTTTTTGTCACTCTTCCACACTCTTTGTCCCTTGAACACATCACTGCTACTGCAAAGATTTCTAATATCCATCGTCTAAAAAACCCACCATTCTTTTTTCTGTGAAATGGGCACGTAAACTGTCTGTACGAATGTGCTCATAAAACCCGCCCTGTACACCATGTTGAAATTCGAAAATAAAAAACTCGGAATACAAAAGAAATTTAAAATTCAAACTTCGTCAGTTTATAATCTACTGTACCACCTTTACTAAAGGGTACACCTGCGTAGAAATAAGTGATACCCTTACGATTAAGACAACGGATTCACGTGGGGTGTATTAAGCTACGCTTGGGATTTCCACACAAACATGCCGTACTTCCAAACGCTTAATTCGTCTATAAACGGTGGGAATTTTCGCGAACTTCGGGCACCGCAGACCTTTTTCTAATTAATAACCCACTTTCATAAATTTTAAACGTTTTTTTCAGCGAGCCAGAACTTTCAACAGAAAATACAGATATTTTTGGCTTTTTCGCTGAAGGTTTTAAATCGCTGGTGAAATATTTAAATTTTCAAAACCGGATTTTCATTAGAATGGGATATTTGCGATGTCCAAATTTTGCGAAATACCTAAAACGCACTAGCATTGTGGAGTTTATCTAGCCTTCAATGAGAAAAAAAACTTTTACAAAATTGCGTATGTAGTGCAATAACACCGTAGAAGATAGTACGTCGAACAATCGACGTGGTTCATCTTTAAACTTTTAAATAAATAAAAAAATGCGTGAAAACTCCTACCGTCTACGGACGTCTTTGTATAGAACTAACAATTCTTCGTCTACGAGAGATATGTTCCTACAGGATTTTCATTACAAAAACTACTCTCGTATTTCCCTATTTAACTCAAGTGAACGGAGGTGCCCCATATCCTAACGAGCCCGACTTTCCCCTACGGTAGAAAAAAAATGTATGTCCCGTATTGACATTCGAATGTTCCGTTTTGGCATCAACGAAAAATGGTCATCCTATCCATGTGGTAATACGGTCATTGCCGCATGCACCGTTGTTGTTCGTTACTTTTGGCACCAATAGTCCTCACGGTTGCAATGTTCCGAATCTTTCAGAAAAGGTCCTGAGGGTTACTCTACTATTTTGAAACTATTAAAAAATTCATGAAAGCCAAGTGGAAAGACCTTCAAAATTGGATATCTAGAATTAAAGTCTTTCTCTTTATATTCAAACCTTTCCTCCACGGTCGAGTTTCTCAGTTTTAAGGCTACGGCGCACCTAACAATGGTATAGGGGAATCACATGCTAAACGGCGTCAGCGATTTTGCCAAAACAACTCATTATTTCATACAAATATCTCAACAGTAAAGTTTTGCATTGTAATATCTAGTGAACATTGTCGAGTTTTTCTTTGGCAGTTTTCAGTCAATTTTTATATAGACCGTAGCCTTAGACTAGAAAAACTGCTTTCTGTAGTAGCGGTGCTAGCCGGCCACACGGAAATCGGACAGAAACATTAGGGGACAATGCTAGATCTCTTACCTGAAACACAGATGTCTCAAAAATTCATCTGATTCACTTGCTTAAGTAGGGAACTTGATGTCAGTTTTCCGCTTCTTAATTAAGTCAGTGAGTAAATCAGTAAGACAACTAAAACTAAACGGAGCTCGCAAAATGGCTAAGTGGGCAATTGCACGGAAAGTCGGTGTAGCGCGAAATCGGCTGTTGACAGACTTACAAAATTGCAAATGCGCTTGCTTTGACCCGACTTTTGACAACAGTAAAAACTCGTGTGTTTGGTTTTCCACTGCTTTCTACAAGAAAGGGAGGGGGGATAGGAAGAGAGAAAGAAGAAGAAAAAAAGTTACGGGAACGTTACATGTGGGGGGCTAGCAGCGTAAGCTTGAAGGGGTGCATCGCAAAAAGTCTAAAGTTTTGCCAACTCGCCTTCCCTCTTGCTGATTTTCGTAAATATAGAAGGGGGATACATGAAAAAGCTGGCTTTTAGAGCTTGAAAACTCTTAATAAACGCAAAACTTAGTTTGGAGTAAATTTACCAGCGTAATACATGCGAAGACAACCTAAATTTTCGTTCGTTGGAAACATTTCGGGGGGGGGTCAGGGGGGTTCAACCCCCCCCCCCCCCCCGAAATACGGCCTTGCTTGTAGGAATAAAAAAAGCGAGTTCTGTCACAGCGTTTGGTTGGTTATGCATGTTTGTATGAACATCCCAAACGTAACTAAATATCCCCACTTCACATCAGTTGTTGTTTCAAACCTTATAGTATTATTTTTTTTTACTCAAATGGGCTCTTAAGCAAGCTGATAGAATATGTCATAAACCTAAAAAGTTAGAATTCTAAATCTTCTTTTATTTTCCACGTTTTTGATTTTCTAAGTTCAAATTAAATAATTGTGGCTTTTGACTTATCATAGTTGATAACTGAATTGAAGATTATTTCATTGTCTGTAGCAGGGATGGCTAACAGAGGAGTAGCTGGAGATTTTTAAACGGTAACGAAGCTTTTAAACTGTGATGAAGCTGAGGTCACACAATTTTAGACAACCCAAGAGTCATTGCTTCGAAGGGAACGAAGCAGGACGGCCATGTTTCCACAACGGAAAAGAGAAGAACTGGCTACCCTCGGCTGTTTTATAAAGGACACATAAGGAACTATTCATCAGTGTGTATCCTTTCACATGCGCATTAGAACAATAAGTTGTTTCGGACATCTGCCAGCAAAAAGTAGCCGTGTCCGAATGTGCCCCACGCTCGTCGGAAGCTACTCCATGCGCGGGGCACCTTCGGGCAACCTGTGAGCTTGCAAAAAAAGAGCACATCTCCGGCTCTATGTCTCGAAATAGAAAATTTGAAATAAGATAGATGACAAAACTTCCTAAAACATGCACAAACTTTCCCTTCCATCGTTTACGGAGGTCTAAGGAGAGCAAAAAATAAAAATTGACCGAACGAGCCCCTCTCTCACCTACATGGTACTGTTTATTATTATTGTTTTTTTTTAGAGCCATCAGATGTCTATAATTCAAAAGTTATTTTTTCTCGTTGGGCAACGTTTGACTGGAGTTCCCCACCTTTTATATGGGAAGAACACAAGACATAAAGAGGCAGTATTTACCAGAAGGAGGGTAGTCAGCACACGTCCTTGGTGCGATGTCGCAATCGACGCCTTTCAATTCAGTGTAACCTCGGCAGGCGAAACAGTCGCCGCGGTGTTTTACTTTGCAATGTTCAATACAAGGTTTTGCTCTGTATTTAGTATCGTCTAGCTTTTCCCACAGCATGCTAACTGTTTTGGTTCCATTAATACTTTGGAAACCGGTTACGTTCCATTGGCAAGCGTTCTTGTCAAAAGACAGACACTGAAAAGTGCCCAAGTTCTGATCGCCTTTTAGTAATTTTATGTTAAAGGCTGCGCAATCTGCTTGCAGAGCACACTTTCGGCGGCATTGCTGCTGAGCACTTGTCATGCTACCTAAATTGAAATGTACAATATAATAAACTTAAATATTTAGTTGTAACATCCTTAAAGCTATCTTCTGAATTTTGTCCTTACCGGAGAAGGTGCAGCTAGAGGACGCTGAAATATCCAAGGTCGAAGAACTGTATGAAGGATGGCTCGTAAAGTAGTAATTTCCTTGCGTACAAGTAAATTGTGTTACCAGTAACTTGAAAAGAACTAGAAGAGCTCTCTTGACTTTACACCTTTTTTCCATTACAAATTCACTTAAAGAAATATGATGCTACAAGTCTTGCGATACTGAACAAAAAATATATAAAAGCTCAATAGCCTTGACCACCGGCTGCAAACTGGTCAAAGAATTTGTCCAAGATCACTTGTTCAAAACCAGACAAGCGGAGTTCAAATGTGAGTCACATTGAGTCGTTGCAATAATTCAATGTGACTCACATTTTGTTCCCATGGTGACAATATTCTGTGCGTTGAAGTCGTTTTGGTCTAAATTCTAACTTTGTAAATGCAAAGAACCTAGCATTTCATATCATGCTTTGAATTATTGTTTCAAACAGAACTTTTTACTGATGTACAAAAACATTGGTAAAACGAAGACAATGGATTGAATGAAATGTAGAACGTCGTGTATGAAACCATTGTCGATTCTTTTGTGCACTCTCAAATTCCGTGCTCTTTCTCTGTTGCAGTCTGAACTATTCACGCAGCATTTTAGGGAGTTTTTTTCTAGCTTTCTTTTGACACACAAACGTGAATATTCAAATTGGTGCCAAATTCTGTTAGTTTCCCTCATCAAAATTATCGTTCCCTTTCGATGGAACTGTTGTAAGCCAGAGTAAAAAAATATTCTTTCAATCTTGCACGTTTTTTGCCCCAAAGCAGAAGTTTCATAGAATGTTGAGTGCAAGCTGGAGGTTGATGCCAAAATGTACAAAAAACTTTATGAAATGTGGTCTACACCATGCACGAGATGTATAACAATGTATATGTAAAGGGGTAGTGAAATTAGAAAACATAGAAATACTAAAAGCGCGGAAAACTCAAAACAAGATAACGAGAGGCCTAAGTAAACGATTCAAGGAATCGACATGTTGTATCCCCAACAGTTCTAGTAAATGTTGTTCACTTAAGTAAACTAACCCCAAAAGATAAGCCGCGCGATAATTGTTGTCAACGGGCCTAATAGAGTGAGGCGGAAGCACCTCGTGCCAAGGCTACGGTCTTGGGTGCCGAAGCTGAATCTCGAGGCCCATAATGAAT
>JAHZNP010002041.1:0-11560 GCA_020615345.1 Triops cancriformis | reverse complement strand
CATGAAAACTGGAGGCTCCTCCGACTGTCCAAAACAAGATACCGCGGATACAATTTGGACTTGGGTGTAGTGCGATTTGTCCGTGTGTTTTGCCATAAGAAAACTAATAGGTAGCCTTTTTTAAAAATACATAATAGACTTGAAATATCTAAACGAAACTTAACAGTTATACTCCCTTTCGATATAGGAATCATCCTAGTTCAAGTTAGTGCAAGGAAACTCACGATTTTGTAAAAATGATTATTCACAACAAGAAAAGGCAATGCAAATGGCTGAGTCCAAATCGTACTAAATCATCCCTTTGGAATTTAAAATCTCGTGCAAGAAAAGGACAGCGATTTTAGAACAAACTTTTGGAGGAGTTATTTTCCAACTTGTCAGCTACATAAAAGTAATTTTTATTTTACTTTTAGATACACATTATGAGTGCTACAACGAAATAATCAGGGCCCGTTTCTTACAAAAAGTGCCAAAAATTCAGTTTTTATTTATTTTCTCAAAAACGGTTCAATATTTTTCGACGAAAATTTCCTCATGAAAGCTTCGTCATATTCACTAAGTGTACAATTTTTTTCATATCCAAACCTGTCGCAGTTCATTAGTAATGATTTTTGTACGGTTTGTCCCACGTGTAAACTGTCCCATCCCTCCTCTAGCTTCTAGTAACAAGCGAGTTTGAGAGTAACAACGCCATCTACCGTACGCTTGACCTTTACCCATTCCAACGGTCGGAATTCACATTCTACGTACCCCAAGAGCGACATTCGGCACTGACATTTCTCCTTCTCCCTTTACTTCCACATTCAAAGGCATTTCAACAGAGTTTTACTTACAATGTCTACCAAATGCTTGCAAACCGCCCACGCAATTGCTGTGTCATCATGCGTCGAGGTTCCTCGCCCGAGTTCGTCTAGAATGGCTAAAGAATTCGGGGTCGCCTCTCGCAAAATTGCCCCCGCTTCTTGCATTTCGGCGAGGAATGTGCTGCGATCGCTATAAATGAAATCGCTGGCGCCCATGCTATAAAAAAAGTTGTATGAAACACATTTTGACGCCAAGAAATACTGATAAAGCTCAAGCAGTTCACTACCGGGTCCAAATTGCGTCGCATAACGACAATGAGACACATCTGGCGGGTACAAAGGAGCCTATATGAGCCAGGTAAACTATCAAAGCCACTTGGCGCAAATAACAAGATTTTCCGCCCATGTTCGGTCCTGTCAAGATCATGCATTGCTCCTTGTCGCCCTTGAAGGAAAAAGACGAACGAAATTGGAGACAAAGAGAATACGGAGAGACTTTTGATTAAATAAAAATTCGCAATGCAAGCCTAAATGAAAAGATAAATATCAAAGGTAAATAAAAATATAATATAAGATAACTTAGCATCCGTAGCAATTCTGAAACAACAAAAGGATTAAAAAGAACCTAAAGCACAATTTCACTGGAAACAAGATGGAAATACGGAATAAAAAACGTCCAATCAAACTAAAGGAAAGTTAAACATCAATAAAAATCGGAAGATAAAATTTCTAGAAATCAATAGAAATTCTGCAAATAAAATCAAAAAATAAAAAGCATGATTTATTTATTCGAAAGGTAAAGAAAATACGACAAGCGAGAGCCGTTAAAAAATATAAATCGCAAAATTTCATTCAGGACACGCGCGAAAGAAGAGAAAATGAAGAAAATGTATGAAAAGTGTCCTGAAATGTTTGAATGGCAGAACGCATGCTTGAACATCGAAACGAAAGTTAAACACCAATAAAAATCAAAAGATAGAATAACTAGATATCAATGGAAATTCTCACAATAAAGCAAAAGATTAAAAAGAATCAAAAGCACAATTTCATATTGGTAAAGAAAATATGACAAGAGAGAGTTGTTAAAAAATTTAAATACCAAAATTTCATTCAGGACACGCGCAAAAGAGGAGAAAAATGTATGAAAAATATACTAAAATGTTTGAATGGTGGAAACATGCTTGAATGTCCAGTACTTGAAGATCCGTGTCATTGGGCACGTACCGAGCGTCTTTTCCTGCCATTAGGGAAGATACGACAGGATGCCGTCCCTGTTCGATGAGTAAGTGAGGTACTGAAGCATGAACGAGCTCTGGTTTCGTGTAATTTTCTTGCTGAGCGACTTCAGCTAACGCGAAAAGCACGTCTAGTTCCGCCAAAGCGTCCACCGCTTTCTTCCGCTGCCAGTAATTTTCGCCATACTGGCCTAGAAGTTGACGAAAGGCTTCTTGGCATTCTTTTTCTAAATTCTCGCGGTGTCGACACAGAATCTTGAAGAGCTCCTCTACCCGAGGCGATCTAAAACGCCCACACTGCTTTGTTCTACAAACGCCGTGTGTAAATTAAAGAAAAATTAAAGTAAAAATTGACTCTAACATGTACAAGAATTGAAAAAGCTTTTTAGAATTTCTCCTCTTTCCCCTTAGAAGAAATTTTCCGGAAGAATTTGCCCTCTGTGAAGAAAGGAAGTGTACTTTTTGAGGGTTTCTTATACATACCCGCTGACTTTCATCCAAGCGGAAGGAACGACCCGGAGGCGGTCATTGGGTACTTCAATCAAGAACTCGTTCCCTGCTACGGTGACAAAATCGAAGGCCGGGATCCGCAAAATACGGCAAATCTCTGGTCGTTCTGCTTTAATCTGGGTTTCCACGGAGACAATTTCACGTAACCGGTTAGCAACTTTGGGATACAGCGAGGGATTCTTGAATAACGACGTTTTCCAATCTTGTCTGATTAGTCAAAAATATATTAGCACTAGCTGGTCTCGTTACACCACGACAATGTAACAGTTGAATATGTTATTCTATTTTTTTTTACTTATAAAGAAAGGAGATTTCTCCTGATGGATTCTTCTTTGTAAATTATCTACGCAGATTTCGCTGGATAAGAACCCCACGAGTTAATTAGCTAATTTATATTGCAGCCCCGCTTAACTGCGCTGGCGTCACAGCTAGCTAGATAATCAAGCATTTCTCCAGCTTAAAATGTACAAGCACAGAATTCGTCTAACCTTTTGCTTAAGTGGCTAGAAGTGTTTCGTTTAATTTAACGTTCGTTTAATTTAACGTTCGTTTCATTTAACGTTCGTTTAATTTAACGGTCAAATTTATAATCCAGGAAACGGCGCCATCTAGTTATGGATTAAAGGTAGATTTTTATTTCCACCCGCCTGCACTACGACTTCAAAATGGAGTTTCTCAAATAAATAATAGAAAAACTGCTTTACCCTTGAAATAAATCTTAAAGGTTCCCAGGAAGTTTTACAAAGAAACAGAAACAACTGCGATTTAACCTGTTTCAAACACAAATGCACACGAATGCAACGTTAGGAAACCCGTTACAGTTATGTATAGTATCTTAAGTACTGTATGCCTTCGTCGGTCACTATCAAGTTTTGCAATATGTGCTGCAAAGATTATTTCATTCACTTTTGTACAGAGGCGTAACGAGGGTAGGGCGAGCAGGGCTCGTGCCCTGAGCGCCAGTTTGAGGGGGGCGCCATTTTCATGCAAAATGATCTCCTTTGTTTCACTCTACATTTTCACGTATGTCACTTTTTGCGCGGTTTCTTTTGTAGAAATCGGTCGCTATGCTGAAGGATTCCGGCTTGACCGTACTATAGCTTCTTGGAATAAATAGTACCTTTTTATTGTCTGTCCTAGAAGCTCAACCTACGTGAACCCCGACGTCGGCGATACGGGTTGAGAATTGGTTCAGATTGAGGGGTAGGACGATCTGATTTTTTAGTCGGTAAAGAACTGCGAAACAGAAAAGGACAACTCGAAGAATTCTTTCAGAATTTCAAGTTGTAAGTGACATAGTGAGAAAAAAGTATAAAAAAGTCAAAGAGCGTCAACAGAATTTACCGACCACCTGGTATGTGCACTATTTTATTCTAATTTTATAAGTTAGGGAATAAGTTTATTCCTCTTCTATGAAATAATTAGCAGTACCGATATCGAAGGATCTCAAATCTACGAGGAAATACTAGATTGTAGAATGCTTCACAAAAAAACGGACAAAAGTTCCAGTATCTAACGCTCTTGAATTACTCGAATTTATTGTTCGGTATGGCGACGAAAATGTTTTTCCGAATTTAAGAACTGCTGTGCAGATCATGCCTACGATCTCATTTTAGACTGCCAGCTGTGAACGGTCTTTCAGTAAGCTTAAGTTGATTTTGTCATATCTGAGGGCGTCGATGAGTCAAGAAAGACTGTCGTGTTTAGCTTTACTTAGCATTGAACGAGAGGAGACCAAACGGATGAATGTCGACGACATAATTGACAAGTTTACTTAGGAGAAAGACAAAAAAGTAGCATTGCAAATTGTTAATTGGATTTTATTGTGATATTTTACTCTTATATAATCATGTGAATCTTGTTGCAAATCCTCGCGCAGTTATGAACATCCTACCAAAAATATCTGGGTAAAAATTATATCAAGCGAGCTGTTTGTAAGTGATAGGTACTAAAGCGTGGGAATTTACTTAAAAATATCTGCAGTATTGTATACTTTTTTAATTGGTGCCACTTAAAGAAATTTGACTGTCACAATAGATCTACATGACAAGTTAGCGTAAAAGGAGGGGGGGGCGCTGATTTTCCCTTTGCCCTGGGCGCCGTTGACCCTCGTTACGCCGCTGCTTTTGTATCAAGCTTTCACGGTCAAAATTTCAACTTGAAAAAACTGCGCCATCTACTATACGCTCGAAAAAATCCAACAGTTCGATTCTCATGGAACTTATGTGCAAACAAAAGAAAAATCATCAGTACTTGTTTTCAGCTTTTTAAGTATTTTATGCCTTCATCAGCCAATATCACGTTTTTCAAGAAATTCTGCAAAATATCTCATTCACTTATATATCAACGGTTAAGAGTCAAAATTTAAACTTGCAAAAATAGCGCCATCTAATGACTCGATTTAAAAGAAAATACGACCGTCCGGTCTTCACAAAACTTTTGTGTAAGATATGAAAACTCTTCAATATCTCATTTAACGTTTCAATAGCTTGTGCAACGTTTTGATGAGTTAAAAAACATTCTACGTAACACACGTCTCAGAATCTAAGTGGTCATTATGGTAGGTTCCAAGAACAAATTACTCGAGTAACTTAACGGCTATGTACAATTTCTTAATTACTTATAGCCTTTCTCAGTCAGTAAGGCGTGGCTCAATAAGTTCCATGACATATTTAAACGCATTTTTGCAGCAACTTCGTTCAGTATTTTTCCGACAACTAAGACTTATTACTTTCCTGGCTATTTACGAACTTTTTCATCCTCACAAGAAATGATCGAGTCATCTAAAAAGGGAAAAAATGGCGCAATTCGAGATACCGTGGAGTATCAAGCCATTCACCCACGCTCTTAATCAAGCCATCTCCTCTTTTATCCATTTAACAACATGGAGAGTAATCAATGTGTCATACTTGGCTGCTTGTTCGTCCAATTGTGCACGGAAGACCTCCGAATCGGCGAAACCATTCACCACATTTCGCACTAGATGGCAAAACAACTCATCCGGAGCAGAGGATGAAAGCTGCAACTCCCGAATAATACTCTCTGCTTCCTGGAATGCCATTAACACAGTCCAAGAGGCCTGACACAGGCTATAGAATTGTCCCGGGTTAACCTGCCGAAGCGTGAAAATGCATTACTGCCCTGTATATGCTTTCTACACAGTGCGAACTGTCAATAAAAATCCAATTCCTGGTCTAAGAATAGCTGCTTAATTTTCCCAACCAAAAAAAGGAAGAAAAAAATGCAACTCTCTATCACAACCTCAAGGCTCAGGGGCCAATTTGTACCCAAATCGGCCCGCATTTGGATTTTTATCTACAGTTTTACGTATCTACGAGTTTTCGCATGTTTCTATACGACATTATAGCGTTAAACGACCAGGCTTCATTACTCGCTTGTGTAGTACGCCTGTTAGCAAGCGTTCCAGATCAGGAAGTTTCAACAAAGAACGTTTCAGGTTCGCTAACAAGGATTCCAGGTACTGGGGCCCTATTATTGTCTGAATGGCACCTTGCCTTTGGATCAGAAGCGGCAAGTCCCGTAAAGGTTCCCCTAACCAACGCTTCAAAAGCCTAGAAGTAAGAAAAAGAAAGGTATTCGCCTAATAAATGAAAACAGTAGTTTAATGTAAGAAACCTGGAACCAAATTCGGTCCGTGTTTTGTTAAGCAGCCAAAACAAACTTCCTTTTTCCTTGCCTTCCGAACTCTGAAAAACTTCCAGGTTACACAGCGTCCGGCCATCGATTTTCAAACGACTTGACGACTTCGTGAACGGTTTTAGATCCCTGGAAATTCGAAAACCAGAAACAGAAATTGTTAAAGCGAAGCAACAATGTTTGATCACTTTTGATCAGTCGTCAACTTCAGTCGATCCGATCACGATTAAAAAAAAAATATATTAATAGATCCGGATCGGGAAAGATCGTATTGCGATAAAAAATCCGATCATTTTCTTAATTATTAAACTTACGACAATTATTAAAAAATTAAATCTAAAAAGAAATTGAAAAGTTTTTTATGATATGCAAATCAAGGTGGCCTGATTCGATCGACAAATGATCCGTAAAAAAATCGATTGGATTCCTGCCCACTTTACGGTTGTATGCTGATCCTATCCGATCAAATGAAGAGAACAATGCGAATTACTACGAATTTTGCCATAAGTTTTGATTTTTGGAATTATTACGGAAACTAGCAAAGAAAGGAAAGCGAAGCGACGAAGTTATGTTATGCAACCCGTAAGATATTTTTTTACCACCTAAAGGAATAGACTTGTACTCCTAAATAGCAGAAAAATTCTTGATGTTTAAACATTTATTAAGGTTTTAAATTACGAGTGCTGTAGTTCCGTCCACAATTTTACGAACTGAGGAGAGCAGTAAGACTCATAGGCTATGTATCTATAAGACAAAATCTTCATAAGTTCAACTGGGTTCCATATAAATAAAGAATACTAGCGCATTTTTACCGATCAAACCCCCTGAGTCAACAGAAATAAGATTATCAAATCTTGCTGTGCTTAATAGTTCCTAATACGCTGAGCACTTTTGAATTTCAAGGATTTTTTTTACCCCACTTTTAAATTTAACATAATATTTAATATAAGAATCAATATGCCAGTGAAAGGAGCCGCGTTTTCATGCTGCAACCTTAAAAAGCAATGGACACCAAAAACGCATGTAGAGATTTTGATGGATTATTATAATACACATCATTCTAAAGAATTAAAAAAATATATTTTTCGACCAGCCGTTCTGGAGATATTTATTTACAAAGCTTTGGCTTTTTCCTGCCCATGAGAAGCGTGACGTCACGGACGGGAAAATTTACATTTCAGACTTCTTATTCCCTAAATATCTTCGTTATTATTTCGCACCTGAGAAAAAGACATTTATATCTGGAAACTAGATTTTTCGCTCTTTTTTGTAGGATAAAGTTGTTTTTCGGTGTCCGTTGCCCCTTACAGTGCATCTGTAATGTAACGCTAATCTCCTTATCCGACACATAATTTACTTTTAATACGTTTCCCACGTTTAAAATCGATACACATTAATTACATTAACGATTAATGCGCTTTACGCAAATTACAAGACGCATCATGGCTGATACTCCAGTCGCGAAACCTAGCGATGAGAGTAGGAAGCTAAGTTTGGAATACGCCTTACTCCTGAAATATTAAACATACTGACTGTCTTCGTGAGTCACTTGAAGTTCGTAAATGAAGTTTGAATTAGTCGAACGTACTTTAGACCGTTTAACGCCTTCGTGAGTTTAAATCGTTCCAAATATGCTAACGCTGCACCCAGACATCCAACAATGCCCGGCGACAGGTTTATAAGCTTCTGTAGCGCTTCAGGTTCACTCTGAAAAAATTCTGTCAATCTTGCTAACGACTCGGAGTAGTTAAACGTGTCCTTCCTTTCCAGACGGACATAATCGCCTAGCGAACCTCTGCGGGAATACATTAGAACCGTCGAAATTACCTCCGTAGGGAGCTAGAAACTAAGCCAGACCCGACATTTACCTATAAGCTTGAATAAACTGCACTAATTTGAGCGTGTTCTCTGAAAGGTTCCGGGACACCTCCGGAATTAGCACTTCTGATGGTGACAGCCTCACTAATCTCGTCTCCAACTCGGTCCGAGTTAAGTTATCACCGAATTCGTCAAAAACCATTTCGCCTGTCGTGGGTCGAACGGCCTAGTTTAATTTCTGCGTCAACATTATGTTTCAAGAGTATGACGTAACGTTTTCTTACGACTAGGAAGCAGGTCACTGAGGTGCCAGACAAAGATCGCTCA
Organism: Triops cancriformis; assembly: GCA_020615345.1. NCBI lineage: Eukaryota > Metazoa > Arthropoda > Branchiopoda > Notostraca > Triopsidae > Triops > Triops cancriformis. The sequence goes on along the minus strand of JAHZNP010002041.1, from coordinate 3,210 downwards.
TCTAGACACAGAAAATAAGGACTTTGAGGAGTTTCCGAGCCGCCTGATCCTTCGATGTCTTCTATTAACGTCGAACGCGTATATAAGGATTGTAGTTCACGCTTGAAAGGGGCGTTTTTCGAGTCGCTCGCCGCTTTTAACGCAGTTGTCTCGGTTTGGTTCACTACCCCGACCAGACAACCTGTAAAATAAAAAAATACGTTTAACATTTTCCATACATGCGACAATTACGTTTTCGTGGCTAAATCTTACTTCTAAGTAAATACTCAATTTCAAATTAGTATTATTATTAATTATTAATATTATTATTATTTTATTATTATTATTATTATTATTATGTTATTTATTTATTATTATTATTATTTATTTTTTTTGGTGGAGGGTTAGTAAAACATAAGAAACTTATTTCGTCAATAATTAAAACTGCTCCAACAAATGGCAAATGCTCGGATTGAAACAAAAAATGTCAAGATTAAATATGTAAAGGAGGTATATCTTTAATTTACAAGCTGTCGAAGAATTTATTTTTTCGCTTCAACTTTCGTAAGCTTCAATAAAAAAACTGGAATAGCAACGATGGAATAATTTAGCTGCTAAAAGGTTTTTAAGAACACTTATGTTCTAGTATTTACACACATGTGAAGCATTTATGTTTTTAAGTGAAATTTTTGGAAAAGAAAAAGAAAAATCTTAAGAGGGGGGAAATTGGATTGGAAACCTTGCGAAACAAGTCGCCGGACATGAACCATGAGTCGATGGGTGGGGAAACTGCATGTGAGGAAGTTATGGTCCGTATGGGCGATCAATTGCAATGCTTTTGCGGCAATTTCGGCGTCTTCGCCGAAGAAACGGTACTTGTAGCCGCACTCAAGGGCAAGAAGTGCATCCGGGTACTGTTTTTTCAAGTCGACGACTTGCTGCTCCAACGGTGTTAACTTTGGAGGTTCTTTTCTTCGGTGGCATGGAACCGATGGAGGGGCGACTAATTCTTGAGAAAAAGATTGAGACTTTTTTTCGGGAGTTTGCAAGATTGTGGAAGTGAGTACGTTTTCCCCGCGTGGGTTTTCAATCTCGAAACTTTTTAGAGCGGTTCGAGTTTTCTGCGAAAGAACTGGTTTCTTCGGAGAAGGAAAAGGAACTGTAATCTGGAAATTTGAGGAGAAATTAATTTGATACAAGGAAAAATAAATAGATAGAGACGAAACGCAATATATTGTTGCGTTGATACAAAGTTGTAGAAGTTCTTTTCAGTTACCAAAAGAAAAAAAAGGAACATTGCATTGCACAAGAAGCTACAAAGTTATACTTTTCGTTAAAACCACTTAGATCGCGTCTATCAAAGCATGCCATTGCGCATAAAATACCTAAAACCAGTAAGAACAGTAAGTTGAATACAGAATGAAAGGTAGTAAAACCTCTTGAGACAAACGAGATGAGCTGATGCCGGGAGGCTGCTCGTCATTGGAAGATGGAACTTTGCTTTGGGGCGCAAAAAAACGAGACAAAGTTGGTTGAGAAGAAGTGCTTGGCAATTTTTTGGTCCCTGGGCCGCTCTTTCCGCCACCTTTTCGTTGGAACATGGCTTTTCAAGTCATGTTTGGCTTGATTCAAATTCTTGTTTTCAAAGACATTTGGTGAAATCGAGATGTTTGTTTTCCTACTTCTGTAAATAAACGCTACTGGTAAACAAGATAAGAAAAGAACGAATTGCATGGAGGCGTGGCAGGGGACGTCATAGGTTGGTTCCCAGGAGTACCAGAAAGAAAATTACGGTAAGTCGTATTTTATTTTTGAGAAACGCGCCAAATCAGAAGTCGTGAAAACCACGATGAAGACACAACGTACTGTTTTCCTTGTTTAAAGAAAACCACGTCGCCCATCCGACGAATTAACGTCTATGACTCTCTTTGAACTAAACGTACTCAAAGTTTTAAAATACTATGCCGCAAACGAAAACATTAGGCTAGAAACGTGTAATCTTATCGTTATGGGCTTCTTGAGTGTGTCGCTCAGATCCAGGTCATTTACGATTTGTATCAGGAAAGATAGGCCGTGCCGCAAGTTCCGCGTCCACCGGTCTTTTAATACCTTTTGCCGTTTGTTCCTACGGCTGGTAATTACGGAAGAATTTTAGGCACCCATATAGCTTTGTTTTGACGGTACCGTAAAAGAAACAAGACGACAGGTTGGACTGTCGAATAAGCTGTGCCAGGGAGGCGGTGTGAGTTGTGGTTTTCTGTGGTTGCGGTAGATGGATTGTAGTTTCGTAATGGTTGTAAAAGTTTGCGTTGACGTTATCCGTGGAATCTTGTATCGTATTTTCCTGAAGCACTAAATGACGCCTTTTATGCGCATGATAAGCCTGCTGAAAGCTTACAGAAACCACCACCAACCGTTTTGTGGCGCGTCGTAGCTGTGCATTGGAAATTTTTTTCGTTCAATGCAGTATACTATGAAATTTCTTGGTTTGGTTAGATCAGGTAGGTTAGGTCGGTTAGTTTAGTTAAGGTTAGGTTGGTTAGGTTAGCAGGTGGCAGCACATGCCGAGTGAAAAGGAGATTATGCGCATTAAAGGCGTCATATAGCCTCATGATTTTTCCTCCTAATTTTTTTCGTCTCTTTACGATTTTTTATATTTTTTAATATGCTTTTTAAGTTTTTTCGTCTACTCGCTTAGTTTTTTTTCACAAGTTTGCTGCTTTTTCGTTCTTTTGGGGGCGGGTAGGCCTTCTGCAGCTTCCACCTGTAGAAATTAAACGTTAACCATGTTTTTTTGTACAAATTTGCTATTGTTCCCTTTGCTGCGTTCACCGTAAGAATTGTAGTGTTGTAATTAGTAAATGGTGTTTAGTTGGAACATTGTTTACTGAAAATAAGATAGTCGGATTATCCGACGAAACACGAACGTATACATGGATACATGCAACCCGATTGCACCTACCTTAAATTAACACATCATACGGTCGTGCACCCCGCAATTCGTGGCAACGTTCAAGAATTATATTGTACTGCGATTAACAGTAAAAACATGAATTCTCCGTGAATACTGATGCATTGCATCAAAAGTAAACTAATAGGACGGCAGTACCGCTTGTGTGACGCTGACCAAATCACGCGCATGGGTGTCAAAAACGAAAGATCTTCCGTTACGCTCCATAATGCTAATACAAACCGAGCAACTAATAAAAAGCACTCGTACACAATTTTCCG
>JAHZNP010002040.1:0-11572 GCA_020615345.1 Triops cancriformis | reverse complement strand
AAACTAAGCTCCCTTAAAATCCACTTTAACGCAAAGGAAATCTTACAGAACCCTAATACCTTTAACGCATTGGCCACGTTCGCAAACAAAATGCTAAAAATGACTCAAGCTGACCTCACCTTATATTAATTACCTGTTATGATTCAAGGGGAGAGGTGTAAAACCAAACCCATAAAGTGCTAAGTTTAATGTACAATTTGCTTGTAAAACAGGTTGTCAATAAATAATCTGGCAACAGGCGAAAGCCTACGTCGGTTTCACAAAAAAAAAAAAAAAAAAAAAAAAAAAAACTCAGAGGTGTCATGGAAGGCGTGAGTTTTCCGCCAATAAGAGTTAGCCTTACTCATGCGTAGGTGTAAGTAAAATAGCCTATTCAATTAACTTTAGCTCTGTAGAATGAAAAGATCTTGCAATTAACTTTTTCTTTGTACTAACGTTTAAAGTTAAACATCTGTCGAGGTGCGGACAGTCGTGAAATGCCCTCGGTCAGATTATTACATTCGCGCACAGTAGAAGCCTTGCTCGTTTACACGACAGGGGCGCTTTCAGACCGCGTGGGTCAAGCGGAGGGGAAAATTACCCTCCTTCAAACATTACCGCTCCATAAGAGCTTCAAAGCGCGCATGGCCCAAGCGTGGGGGAACACAGGCATGCTGGTCGCTCCGCAGGGAACCCAAGCGCGCGTGACCCAAGCGTGGGGGAACCAATTTGTAAAAGGTGTAATCGACATGGAAGAAGATAAGTATTCTTTTTTAATATTTATATAAAATGATAAACTAATAACCTTTTTCTTTACAGGTATGCACAGCCCTGAAGACTTCAAGCGGAGGGCGAAATTCCCCTCCTCCGCTCGTGCCAGACCCAAGCGCGCAGTAGCGCACCATGGGGGAAACCAATTAGTTAAAGGTGTAATCGACATGGAAGAAAATAAGTATTCTTTTTTAATATTTATATAAAATGATAAACTAATAACCTTTTTCTTTATAGGTATGCACAGCCCTGAAGACTTCAAGCGGAAGGGGGAAATCCCACTCCTGCCAGACCCAAGCGCGCAGTAGAGCATCATGGGGGAAACCAATTAGTTAAAGGTGTAATCAACAAGAAAGAAGATAAGTATTCTTTTTTAATATTTATATAAAATGATAAACTAATAACCTTTTTCTTTATAGGTATACACAGCCCTGAAGACTTAAAGCGGAGGGGGACATCCCCCTCCTCCACTCCCGCCAGACCCAAGCGCGCAGTAGCGCAGAGGGGGAGCCAAGCGCGCGTGAGCTCAGCGCGCGTGAGCTCAGCGCGCGTGCGCGCAGGTACCTATACTACTCCGGTATACCCAGCTCCTCTTATGGGCGAATTAGATGGGGATATTTTCAGGCGGTTTTGCGTTTATTATAAGATAATTTTTAAAAAGCTTTTGACAGTAATGCTTTTGTGAACGATGCGCACTGTGCGTCGAGCCACTTTTTTGAAAAAGCGTTTTTTAAATTTTTTATAAAGGAATGAAAATTTCAACTTCCTTAAAAATTACGATGTCAAAAATCTGGCTCGAAGCATAGTGTAGGATTTTCTGAAGTGAATTTTAGTGAAACAATTTTTACAATCGGGTAGATAGTTTTTAAAAAATCGCCTAAAAATGTAGTAAAATTTTGGCATCCGAGACCTGCTGCTGCACTTTTGCGGTGAGCGAAAAATGAAGTCAAAGTCAGTACAGGCAAACGGCGGGGAAGGAAGTTGGTGAAAGGCCTTGACAAAAGCGAGCCTTGATATCGCCACAGGCACGCCTCTAACAAAAAGAATATTTTTGGTAGGGAAGAATATTTTTCCTTTCCTTCGGCCAGCTAGCCATGAAAGAATAGCATTGGATGTATGCCACGCCTACTGGGTGTAGTTTGTTTCTTGTTAGTAAACAATCCTGACGTAAACAGTGTAATTTTAAACGTATATTTTTATAAGTGTAACTGTTATTCTAGCAATTTTTCTATCGGTTTACTTTGGTTGATAATTAACTTCATTTTGTGTGTATTTTCAACTTTTGTATTAGTGTTTTATTGATTGGTACTACTGTACACAGAATAAAAACTCGTCACTTTCTGAAAAAATGAATATCCCTTATTTTTTCTCATGTATTTTCGACGTAGGCTGGGCCTATTGTCAGTTGCATAAGTTTTCCATACATATTAACTAGGGATGGCTAAAATTCACGGAAATTTTTTCGAAAAATCAAGGTTATGATTCGAAAATTGGCACAAAATCACTGCATCGCGACACGGTTCACATAACCTGACTTTTCTTTCCATACTGCGTCCAAAATATAATCGAAAAATACAATTTTAAAAGTTCCAATGAACTTATGGTAATTCTACACCTCGTCTTTGATGTTAGAATGGAAAACATCCGTTTGAAGTAATTCGGAACTATAGGCAATTCGCGAGAAATATAGTGCAGTCAAAGCTCCTTGTTCGCGAGGTTTACGTTCCAGACAAAGTCCGCGAATATGGAAAACCGCAAATGAGGAACGGAAATTTACATTGAAAGATAGGGATAGGTTCGAAAGTTTTCCTTAAAAAAAGGCAATGTGTAGAAGAAAATTTCTTTTTATTTTTTCTGTTTATAAAAATATCACTTGTCTGTTGTATTTATTGCCTTAAAAAACTTAGTGATTTTTGCTTGTTTAGCAGCTTTTGACATCCGGGTTCACTCTGACTAATACTCAAGCACTGCTTCTTCAATTTTTCTTTTAAAAATCAAGCTTCTTTCCATTGAAGGATCATTGTTGATTACGTATTCGCAAAGCTGATGAGCTGATGAAACCATCTGTCAGGCTTTTAGAGGTCCAGTTTGTCTGATCTGTATTGTCTTCGGTCTCGTCTTAGACAGAGGGTTCACAGAGGGTTCCTTATTTAATATGAGTTCCAAATCAACTTCGGTTAAGTCTTCTTCTTGAGACTCTAAATTTTCGGAATTGGAATTTCGGAATTTTACCTTAAATGACAAAACTTTTTTCCTTCTGTTGGTTACCTTTCCTTCTTCTTTACTCGCCATAATGATTGGATTGTGGGAGAAATTAATAGATAAGAATAGCAAGAACACTGACTCTGAGAAAAAATGAAGACACACACAGAAACAGAAATACCTTGCGAACGTTGTGCGTATACAAACTACGAACAGTCGTGGAAATGGGATTTCGCGGTCTTAACCCGCGGGCGATGCCAGGTTAACCCGTGTCATCGGCGAATACCGAAATTTGCAGCCGCGAATAAAAAGATGCGGTCACAAAAATTTCACCGCGAATACTGAAACCGCGAATACACCGCGAATAAGGAGCTTTGACTGTAATTCATTCGGAGTCTACCTCTGATGCCTCTTTTTTGAACGCTTCACTTAAATTCGATGTTGACGATTAACTGAATCTTTCCTAGCGTGATCAATAGTAACAATGCAACCCGTGCAAAAGAGTTTTCACAATCAGCATGTTAAATTCTTTTCGGGTACTATTTAGCTCCATTTTGGCAGAATATGTTCGCAGAGTCACATATCGCTTCCTTGAAGCTATCAAGGAAGCTACATGGGAAATAAGGGAGTAAACTACAAGTAGTCAAGAAAAGGCATGCGGAAACTAGGATCATGTGCTCAAAACAATTTATGCATATCAGCATAGGTGTTTTGAAGAAAAAATTAGGCCTGTAGAACATAATGGGAATCGAAAACAATAGCTTACATTTAGTGGTTACAAGAAAAGTTCCTTTTAGCAAAGAATCGGCAAAAAAGAGGGCGTAACCACCAAAAAACACGATAAAACACAGTACTTCGCGATTTCCAAGGGAAAACTGAAATTTCGGGAAAAATCACGGATTTCACGGCTTCCGTGTAATCGTGATTTTTAGCCATCCCTAATAATAACTGAAAATGGTATGAACAAGTTTCAAATGAACTTATTGTTAAAATGTAATATATCATTATAGGGTTACGAGATATTACAGTAGTACTGATTGATCATTGATCATATTTTTCATAATATAATATTCTAGCGTTGTCCGTGTTGAATGAATAGCCAATGCCAGACCTGTATTCGTAACGCACCTAAGTCTTGAGTCTTAATTTAGGAGGCGTGGTCTATAGGCCTTTCTGCCACAAAACTTTCAAGTTTCGCGCTAAGTGCACAGTTTGCCATCTGCTGACGATGGTGCGACAATGCCATTGGGGCGGGGACAAAATAGTAAACAAACAGTAGTGCCACCTATTATCGGAGAAAATCTCCAAACTGGGTATACCGGGGCCTTAACTGTAACGTGTGGGTTTATGTCCACCAAAGTCGTTATTTTGTCCGTATCGACCTCTCGAAGGCGACCCGGTCCCTATTTGACGCAAAGATTTCCACCTCGAAACCGCGCACCATTTCCGAACCACACTTACTTTTAGGCCATCAGGACCAAAAATGTCATAAAGCTTTTTAATCATTTCCCAAGCGTTGAGTCCTTCGTGAAAATTATAACGCAGAATATGGCAATAATTCTCAGCGGTATCGTTCGTTTTTCAGCGTTGGATAAAATCTTTGCTTTTAAGGCAAGAATTACCAAAGTTTGTCGCCATGTCACTAATAGATTTCTTTTGCTAGTCTGTGAACAAAAAGAAAAAATGCACATGCTCACATGGAGAAATAATAGGGCTGTTTGAATGCGAAAGTTTTCGAAAATCGGCACCGGCTAACCCAATATTTCCGTATAATTTTTATTTCCGGTAGTCGAATAAATGTACAGTGAAAGACCCTTATTCGCGGTTCCCGTATTCGCGGTTTCAATATTCGCGGGGAAATTTTTGTGACTATCTCTTTATTCGCGGATGAAAAATTCCGTATTCGCGGATGGCGCGGGTTAACCTGGCATCGCTCGCGGGTTTACGACATAGAGTTATAGGTACATAGAGGGAGCGTTTTCTCCTTTCCTTATGGGCCGTTTATGAGGACTTTTGAAAGCCTCAGGCTAACCCCTTGAGAGGAGGGGGCTGGCCAGAATTTCTTGTGACAGCGAGAAATGTGAAAAAGGGAGTTTAACTATAAATCGATACCAAATAGAATTTATCGATTTCTTTGCCTTCCTGAGCTCAGACAAATCGGAAAGTTTCGAAAGCTCTGAACTATAGAGTAAGAAATGTAACCGAACTATTATTATATGGCAGCATTGAGCTATAAATGTGTGGCAGGATCATAGCGTACTATTGAGAAATGCAAATATTGATACCATGTTACTAATTGGAATGAGAAAATTTTAGGTAGAAGTAGTCTAACTTCTTTTGCATTAAGAGAATCAAAAGACTAAATGCAGACTCTGAATGTGTTCTCACAAAAAAGCGCATTCATTGGAAGGGCTGCATTTCTGTGCACGTTTTGAATGTTGGAACAATAAAAACATACTTTCACGTAAAAGGGTTTTCCCCAGAGGGTATTCGGAAAACAGGAATTAGTTGAGAAAACCTGTCTCCGTGTATCTCAGATTAGCTACCCGGATATTCTTTCGCGGCAATACTGTGATCTGGACGCACTTAAAAGTTTTGTATTATCGAGAAAGTTTGTGTTATTACTAGAAAGTTTAAACAACAGCTCATTTCCGTCTTTCTTGTGTATCGTAAACTGACCTTTTTTCTTTTCCAAGGAATAGCCTTTTGCGGTATTAGTATTTTGAAAGTCTGTTTGAACCGCGAGATAGCAAGGAAATATTACGAACTTCATTTTCTACCAAAATTCTATTGTTCTGCATATTGCTACTATCCTACTGTCATATTTGTGTTAGTTTCCGACGTACGTAAGCTCACGCCTACATCATGACATATATTTCCTTACTATTAAACCATGAATTTATACAGTACAACTTAAGTATGAATAGATCTGCACTGAAATATTCGATTTGCTACGTGATATTTAAACTACAATAATATGTTAGGAAGCAAAACAACAAGTTTACACATGGTTTACACTAAGACCGATTATTCTGTTTGTACATACCGCTGTTCACCTGTAATTGATGTATTGTACGTACCAGGCTTGGGCAAAACTCCAAAAAAGGACTTCGTATCAATCCAAGTCCGTCTGAAACTATAAATGAATTGCAACTCCAAATCTTTGCATTTTTCTCGGCAGAACCAATCCCAGTTCCAACTCCCAACTCCACTCTGCTCTATAATAGTTAAGTCCAACTCAATTCCAACTCCTGGCTAAAAAATTTAAACAAGTCCGCAAGTCCCCTTAATAGGAAATTTACTGAAACTGTTACTCATTTCCAAGGAAGTTTCTTCATAAAAGTAAAATGTATCAACATTCAATGCACAAATTTTTTATTACATCTCAAAAACATTAGATTTTCAAATACATCGGGAACAATTCTTGCTCGGTCAGGTCGCAAAATTTTACCTCCATAACTAAAGATTCGCTCTACTGGAGCTGAAGTTGCTGGGGTATGCAAATGCTTCGATGCCAACTTTGCAAGCTTCGGAAACCGAGTTTCATTCGTTTTCCAAAAGCCTAATACATCGTCAGTCTTGGAGATACAAGGTTCGGATAAGTATGTCTCCAATTCGGTCGACATTGGAGTTGTCTGGACAGGACATTGTGGATTTGCGAATATGAAGCTATCGAGCTGAAACGAGTTAGTTTCTTCCAAACGCGGACGTTTGGAAGGTAGCGGATTCGTACGTGTTTCGCCAAGCGCTGTAAGTTTCACAACTATAGACCAACGAATGCTTTCTGCCTCTTCGCTGTCAATACACCAACTGCCTAACTTAAATTTAGGGTCAAGGGCTGTAGATATTTTAAAGTAATCAAGCTTCTCGTACTCAGTCTGCTGTCAACAGATGTTTTGAGCACAGATAAGATTCTAGAGCAATGTAAGGCATCGAAGGCACCTAAAAAACGTCGCAAAGCTCTAACGAAAGGTAAAGCATAGATAATGGTTGGGGAAGAGTCTGAATTAACTCGGTTACTTCTTCGAATATTCCAAACAGTTGAATGAATTCGTTTAAAAAATTTCTGTCGTCTAATGTAATCCTGTTGTTCGGGACGCATTTTTCAAGGTCTCTTTGATTTATCTTGAGAACTGACCGAATAGCTTTAATCTGGGAATTCCAATGCGTGCAGTTAAAGGACTGTGGGATTAGTTTCAGGGCATGCAGAGCCTCACTCGTAGACAAGAACTGCTTGCTACGTCTGATGATGTTTGAAATTTTAAGGAACACAGCTTGAAAGTTTAAACAACTCTTTAACCCGTCCCTGACTACCAATTGCAATGTATGACCTAAACATCTAAGATGAACAATCTCAGAAGGTAGCTCTTCGTCCATGGTGGCAGCAAAGCTATCCAGATTAAAAATATTGGTCAGCCCGTCCTCCTGCTCTTCTTCCCCTTCAGAAGATTCTTGTAAATCCTGATGGTTTTCGCCTGGTTCTTGTAGAGGCAACTGAACAGAAAAAGCCTTGGCCATATTGGTCGCGTTGTCAGTTACAATAAAGGCTATATCCGATAAAGCCAGCCCAAAAGTACTCAACAGCAATTCTAATTCAGAGACAATATTGGCTGCTGTGTGCCTAACTGGAAATGCTTTGAGGATAAAGTGAAGCTAATTAACGTCCAATCTTTTAAAAAATGGCCTGTTACCCCTAAAAACCCGTGCATTTTTGGACTACTCCATAAATCCAAAGTTCAGCTTATTGGGGATGATCTTTTGTCCAGCAAATGTTTAATTTTTTCCATGGCTAAATTGACGTAATCGGGGATAATGTTGCGAGTAAGCAGGGGCGGACTGGCACTCCGGCGGTAGGTGTGGAAACTGTCCCAACCGGCGCCTTCGATACCGAATTAAATTACTAGTAGTTTGCTTAATATTCTAAGATTTACGTAATACAAAGAACAAAGTCTGGTTTATTGTGAGACAGACATTACATATATTAGATCACAATGTTAGCAACCGATTCATTAGACTGGAACTTCGACGAACTGAACTAAATACCTCTTCAAACTTGATATCCTCGACTAGATCTCTTTCAAAAATGATTAGCATCAAAGCCTCCAGACGGTGCTGACTCAAATTAGCATGCAAGCGAGTCTTAACTAACTTTAGTTTGCTACAAGCTCGTTCACACGAAACTTGTGAAAAAGACAACGTAAGGAGGTACTCATAAACAGTAAATAAGTTTGTGTAGGCCGCAGCACACAGATTGTACCGGAACAAGATCTTATGAACACACGATATGCACAACGTACATCTACCAGTACAGCCAGCGATTTCACCTTTCATACATTCGTCAGATCCTTCCTTTTCGTGTGTTTCGTTTAAAAAAGATTCAGATAAGCGCTCTTCGGCAAGATCATCATTAAGCTCAACTGACTCGTTAAACATGGCAGTAATACTGAAGTTCGGGTCTTCTGCACTACGATCGTCATTTAAAAGCGAGATAAGTGACGGATAAATTCTAGAAAAGCTTATGAGTTCTTCTTTAAGAGATTCTGCGTTTACGGACGCTTGTGAGGCAATTTTGTTTAAGCTGCCAGGAACAATTATATCCGGATTTTTTGAGATCTGAGAAAAGTGACGAGGGTCAAGTAATTGCGCGTCTTTTATTAAATCCGCATTTTTCGTGAACCTCTCATCCAAATTTATGACTAGCTTGTCAACTATTGCCCTGAAAACTTCCACCCGAAAACGTTCCACAGGATCACATGTCTTTCGTCAGCGGAACACCCTCCTGGCATTCGTTTCTTTTTCGAAACATAAACCTTCTTTAGTTCGGTTGGAACTTGAATTTCACAATCGATTTCGTCTGAATTATCGATCATGTCATTCATTGCTGAAGCGAATTTCGTGGCTGCCTGATAAACCTCTTCAAATTTTAAACCCAGGAGACATTCTTTACCGCGTTCTATCATCAAGTAAGCTGTGAGGATATCCAAGCCTTTGGTTTGAAGATACCTCGACACTGGCCCAAAAATACGGAAAATTTCCAAAAAGACGTGCGCTATAAGGATGTTATTGAAAGTATTTAAAGCAAGCATTAGACTTTCGGCTTCATAAGTTACATTTCTGTCAAATTTCCCCGAATCGGCTATTTCCGAAAGAGCTATCAGCGTATCTAGAAAGAGGCTTCCAGGCTCACCAAACATCCTCTGTACAGCCTTCTCTCGAGCCCACCAGCGTGTCTGGCCTAGTGCTTGAATTTTCTTCAGCTTGTCATGCCCAAAGTTTCCGCTTCTCAGTTGTCTCCATACGTCTGCCCTCTTACATGAATCGCCGAAAAAAGTTGCCAATCTGTTTAGTAAACCAAAAAACTTGCTTGCGTCGACTGGCTGACAAGAGTCAATAATACACAGGTGAAGTATGTGGCAGTAACACCAAACATATATAGTACTTGGTACCTCCTTCACTATTTGGGCCTGCAAACCACGAAATTCACGTCGCATGTTGGACGCACCATCGAAAGACATACCAACAATATTGGACATCTTCAGGCCATGTTGCGAGATGAAGTCTTGTAGTTGCTTATGCATACCGGCACCTGCGCTATCCTGGACATCTAAAACTGCTAGCAGTCTTTCCTCTCGATGCTCTTTGGAAACAAAACGAACTATTAACATACCTTGGTTTACTACACTGACATCTTGCGTGGAATCTAACTGAATGCTGAACTTTTTGCCACCAATGCGCTGGATGATTTTTTCTAGCACTCCAACCAATAAAGCTTCAATTATCTTGTTCACAGTTGTCTTAGAAAGAAATGTAACTAAACTTCCTCTACCATAACTTACAGCCTCTTTTCCTGATAGCGCGGGCTTTCGATTCTCACTTAATTCAACAGATTTCTGCAGATGCCCGTTAAGAACACTATCGAAAAGGGCAACCAACTTAACCGTTTTGAGAAAATTTCCATGGTTCGATGACATGTCAATACGGTTGTAAAGGGATTCACTGATCCCATGACCTCTAAAAGGGAGTCCCTGCTTAGCGAGGTGTTTGACGATTTCAAACACACGATACAAAATGTCAACATTCCTTTGAATCTGCGAGGCTCTTAAGGTAACGAGATCTTTGTTAATGAGCATATCAATAGCTCCGTTCTGTTTGTGCATAATAAAAGCTTGAACACTGTCACGATGAGTTTGAGAATTTTCGTGACGCTCGACAAGTTGATACGCGTGACGAAAGTCGGTTAATCCAGTCGTGAATGTGGAAGGCTTTCGAGAAAATGCAACACATAGGCTTCAATAGTGGCTCTTAATTTGCCTCTCTTCAACTCTGACCGTTAACCAGGACCTTTGGACTTCACCTCCGTTTACGAGGGAACGGCTGTACAATTTTTGGGGCACGTATGGCATAGAATCTACCTCACTAAATGACAAAGGCTGAATAGGATGCCTTTTTATGAAAGCGAGTTTTTGGTGAAGAGTACTGTTTTGGGGCAAACTGAAAATATCGTCTTCATCAGCAACGCTTGCTTCTTGGGCTGTCTCGGATGCAGTGATAACTTGCGGAGTACTTGATGGTGTGGAGCAAACAGAGGATTCTTTGGCTTTTTCGCAAGACATGCCTGCTCCCAATTCACTACTGTTGCCAATTCCTTGCGCTTCGTGATGATAAGAAGATAGTTCGTCTATTGCAGGAGTGGGATCGTCTACTTGGGAGGAATTAGACATCTCGGTCTGTGCTGCGGCCTATTTTGGTATATTAAGCTATAGCAAAAAAAGCGCACCAAAAACAGAAGTTACTGCAATTAGGAAGCTAATCTTTTGCTGTTTGGGATTATTCCCGGTCTTTTCCAAATCTGCGGCTCGTTTCTCCCTCATCCTTTGGGCTCCGCCTTTTTTGGTGGCTTTCTTTTTTTCCATGCTCACTAAATTATTTAGCGATAGGAAACTTTTTGGATAATTCAGTTTCAATCGGATTAACTTCACTGTTATATATTCGTAGGGAAAAAAAATATTCACTTCATTTACTGTTTACGAAAGCAAAAATCCTCATTGACTGACCAAAAAATGCCCAAAACAGCAAATCTATTTACCTTTGGCTGGTTTTTGTAACTAAATGAAACTTACCAAGCTTTTTTTGCCAAACTTTATATGTTCGTAGGAAAAAACAGTTATTCACTTCATTTACTGTTTACGAAAGCAGAATCCTCATTGCCTGAGCAAAAATGCCCAAAACAGCAAATCTATTTACCTTTGGCTGGTTTCTATAACTAAATGAAATTACCAAGCTTGTAACCTGTCGAATATCAATCTGTTTCGTTGTTCATAGAGACAGGCGCTGGTATACTTTGTACATAAACTTATTTAAGTGCTTTCCCACAGCCGCGGTTTCGCAGTGCTGACGAGCGGTTTATAACCCGGGGTGTTTCAGAGGGGCCAACTTACAAAGGTTCCGTGTCTCAAGGGTACCAAAACGCAGCCACGCGAAACCGCGGCTGTTGAAATCCGCCTTTAGATTTTGCCGTATGCTCCGGCGCCGTGAAGCTAGCGCGTGTACTCAAGCTTTCTCGGGTACACGCGCTACCTTCGCGGCGCCGGAGCTTACGGCAAAATCTAAAGGCGGATTT
>JAHZNP010002039.1:0-11583 GCA_020615345.1 Triops cancriformis | reverse complement strand
AACATAATTGAACATAAGATTCATACAAAATATTTCAACTTTACAAGAAGATAGACGTATTATGCTAAAGAAATGCGATGCCTACAAGGAAATTCAAATTTTGCGGGAACCCACTAAGACTCGCTCCCTGGTTGGTTGGAAGAGCTGTCAGAGGCGTGGCGGCAGAGCACATTCTGGCAGTGAAAGGAAAGGCTAATGCAATTGAGCCCCCTGTCCCCATTTTTTTTTTGAACAGTACTGTACATCTGGACAATCCACAACCATTTTGTGAACGTTATATAGCGCAGGAAAGATCAAAGGAATAGAGAAAATTGGCAGGCGAAAAATAGTGTATTTGTCTTTGTTATTGCAGTGTCTCTTACATTATTAATGAACTATAGATGTAAAAGAAAATAAGTCAAACCTTAACGCAAGAGACCAAAACACTTGGTTATCATTCGTTCACATTGTTGCCATTCAGTATTACTACAACTAAACCCGAATGTAAGAGACACACGCCAAGAAAATAACTCTTGCATACAAAATTGATTCCGTACGTTTCGCGTACTATAGAACGTACAAATGCTAGTGACAAAACAAGGCTCCGGCAAGCGGATTTCTGTAACATCCGGAGTCACTATACACACTTAGTACGGTAAAGACTAGTCAGGTGTAAGAGAGAATTCTTTAAAGGGCAATGGACACCAAAAAACAAGTTTATCGTATAAGCAAGAGCGAAAAATCTAGTTCGTAGATATAAGTGTCTTTTTCTCAGGTGCGAAATAATAACGAAGATATTTAGGAAATAAGAAATCTGAAATTCAAATTTTCCCGTCCGTGACGTCACGCTTCTCATGGCGGGAAAAGGCAACAATTTTGGAAATAAGTATCTCCAGAACGGCTGGCCAGGAAAAAACAAAATTCTTTATTCTTACAATAATGTGCATTATAATAATCCATCAAAATCTCTATATGCGTTTTTGGTGTCCATTGCCCTTTATCTTCCAGATTCTGTTACATTATTGTATATGCATTTTTTTGTTACATCCGGTTTTTTTTAACAACGGGCAGAACCTTGAATAATTCAATTTTATGTGTTGACAAGATTTGGTTTATTATTAATATTACTTTTTATCTAGGAGTTCTGTGTTATGGACGGGTGGTTTAATTCTGAAGAATTCTTCCTTCCCGCTCAAACTGCATTTGGTGGATGGTGACGGCGACTTGGTGGACACGCTTTTAAAAGACGACGACGGCAAATTGCAGTTAAGAATCACACAGCGTTTGCGACTTGACCAGTCGAAATTGGACGACGTGTCGCGTCGAATGACATCATCCGCTTCCCATGCTGTCTTCCTCGGTTTGCCTAGTGCCGGACCGGCGACCAGTGACGACGCCAGTATTCAATCGCGACCTTTGCGGAATTTGGTGTCGTATCTGAAGCAAAAAGAAGCCGCGGGCGTCATCTCCCTAAACAACAAAGACACTGAAGTGGCCGGTGTATTGTATGCTTTCCCTCCGTGTTCGTTTTCCACCGATTTGTTGCGCCGAAATTATTCGGGCGTGACTGACGAAGCTCTGAAAGAAGACCACTTAGTCGTGGCGGTGGTTCGGGGGGGCGTGGCTTGAGCTCCGACAAAATTCTGACTCGAAGAATACTAAATGAATTTCTTTCGTGGAGGAGGGGGGGATAAAAATATTCAAAAGAGCAAGCGAAAAATATTTGACTGGCCATGCCAAAATCTTATGAAAAATATTCTTAAATTGACTTCATGTGACCCGTTACTCTAAAGAAACTTCAAACTGCTATGTGACTTCGAACTGTGACTGTTGGAAGTTTCGGGTGGGGAAAGGGTTAGAAACATTTGTTATGAAAAGTAATTTAACCTCCTCCCCCAAACCACCAAGTGATCAGTTAGGTCACGCAAGACACATACACAAAAAGAAACAAGTTAGTGATTGTGCTTCACGTACCAAAGTTGCTCGAAAAGCTAGGTTTCAATAGTGTTTCATGTGTTCTATGTTTTCAGTTGAATGCAAAAAGAAAGGTGAGTTTCAAACACAATTGTGCGTGGGTGGGTTTAGTGCAGGTGATTTCAGAAAAAAGTGCTGTGCCAGTGTTTGGCTTGGCTTGGTTCTTCTTCGGTGTTTTTCGCAGTTTAGCTCACATTAACAACAATTGTTTGCGTAGTTTTGTTCTTTTGCTGAGGAAAAAAAAGACAACCCGTCTTTTTTTGCGTAATAAATTCGCGGGTACAGTGAGGTGAGAGTTAGGTGTCATGTGCGAGTGTGAGTGAGGTGAGGTGCAAAGTGAGTTGTTTCGCTTAGCAAAAAATATAAAGGTTTAGTTTAGTGGCTTTGAAAAATTCATGGTTTAATGAAAAGAAACGGGGTGAAGTTCCAAGTTGTACACTGTGAGATGTGTTGTGCCGAAACAAGGACAGATGAATTTAATAAAATTTTTTCAAACTTGAAGCAGCTGTTGAATTGAAGAATTCAATGCTCAACTTTTTCAAAGTTGCAATTGGTGGAGAAAATGTGGTAGTGGGGGTAGTGAATGTAATGGCGAAGTGATACGAGATTAGTACTTTAATTATAGCTCGTGGAAAGTGAAGCTTTCGTCCGGTAAGGTAAGCTTAATTTTAGTGTTGCCGAAAGATGTGATGGTTTTCCTTACAGTATCGTACAAAAAAAATCCGAGACGGGCTTTTCTCTCAACATTCACGCGTCCAGATTGGCATTGACGAATTATAGACGTTCTCAGGAGGCGCTGTTTTGAAATTGACTTGACAGCTGTGTTATTTTGGAGAGTCTTCAGTTCTAGAGAAGGTACAGTATCCGTCTGTAAAAGCGACCCAACCAAACGGACCTATGCAAACTCCGCGGCATTTACGTGAGCCTCTCACGTCCTCTTACGAATAACCCACAGCAAGTCTTTCACAGCGGAAACTTTCATTCTTGCTTGCCTTGTGTAATAACCTTGAGGCAGTTTCCTTGGGTCGTTTTGATTTTTCATGAGTTTATGTAACCGTAGTTTGTTTAAGTCTCCAAGAGTTCTTCCTGTTGTGTATTTCTTTTTCTTTTTTGTATTATACCCAGTCTGTCAGTACATTTTGATCTGAAGCGTGGAATGGGGCATTAATTAATGGTATTTCAGAGGTAAGCGTGGAAGACCTTGGCACGTCAGACACTTTTAACTAGAACAGCGTATTTAATCTGTACTTTAGTCTGCATGTTATAGAATTACATACATGGCCCGATTAGACATTTTCTGTCATTTTCCGATGCGTTTGGATCCCTTTCCTCTATCAGATCTTTCTATGTGGGCGTCAATTTCTTTTTAGCGAATTGGGGGGAAAATTGTAGGATGCTAGGCCAAGGTTATGTACTGGTTTCGGGAATGAAGCCTTTTTCGTGAAAGTGAAAAACTGACGAGGAATGAGTGACGCGAGGAGTCGCAGCAAAGGTCTTCTGGAAAAATGTACTGCAACTTTTCGAAAACAGGACGGAAATTTCGTCTTAAGTACAACCGTGTTCACTCACACATGAAAATCACAAGTCATGTGTCATTTCCATGTATGGTTCATTCTTTCATTCTAGTTCAGTACCCAACATTGAACGACAGCGGCATCCTGAGGGCAGAGGGGTGCATCCCTAATAAATGTTCAAGTCTAGTAGGTAAAATTTTGCTCGTCCCCTACGCTCCACCACAGATTTTAACCCATACAACGAACTCATGTTTTTCTCTGTCGTCTTTGAGTAATAAATAACGTTTCTTAATTTTTTAGGAACAATTTTTGTATTTAATTTTGTAAGGGTATCATGGACCAAGAAGATACAAACGCGATATTTTATATTACTAACCACGAGAAATGGATTGAACAAAGCAAGCAATGAAAAATAAATCGCTAGTAAAAACTAAAGCTCTCTAAATCGAGTCCCTTTTCTTTCGTAAGCTTTCAATCTGAGGATACTTGCAAATCAACCAACTTTTTCCCCATTTTCCTGACTACAAAACATAACGTTCTTGATTGACCCCACAAGTCCAGTTACATTACCCTCGAAACTGACAAGGGAGCTCTAAGCCAGAAATTCTGCAACGGAAAAGAAAGGACAATCTGACGACTGCAAGACTTCCATGACAAGTATATATATATATCCGTTCAAATGTTCACGCGTGCTGCTCAAGAGCTGCCTATACTTTCTCTTTCTCCTTTAACAAGACTCGATTTGTGTCACAAGACTTCCGTTACTCTGACGGTTAGCTGCTGAACTTGGGGAAAAGCAAACGAACACTGCTTATCGTTGATTCGTCGGTGCAGACCTTCCCAAAACAGGTCCAAAAACGTGAGATGTTCTGTGCGTCATTTTTCCACGAAAAAAATAAATTAAAAAAGTCTTATCAACTAAAACGAAAAATTTGAAGAGAGAACGCGAAAAGCTTGCACTCTGAAAAATGTCTGCAGTTTTAAAAATGAGATTTTTTTCTCTAAAAATGGCATAAGAATTGAAGACTGGGCTTTTTTTCGTTAGTACTTAAAACTTAATGTAATATTTTGTTGTTATCTTGAATCCCTTCAACCCGTTTCCTTGCACGCAGAAAAAAAAGGATTTTGCGTTAAGGCGGCACATATGGTGGTGGTTTGCGGTAAGCGGGTGTGGCTTTCGGTCTTCCTTTCGAATCCTTGTTGTTCGCGTTGGCGGCTAATGGAGGAGGCGGCGAATAAGGTCCGTTGTCCTCTTCTTCATCCGGCGGTGACCGCAACAATTGTCGCTGTTCCGGCGCCGAAGACACTGGATAGGTTGGTGGCGGGTTACTGCCTGCATGCGGCGCTTTTTCGTCTTTCAGAATCAACGGCGATGACACCGGCGCGGGGGTACGCTCTTCCAACTCTTCGGCGAAGATGACTGGAATTCCCTTGGACAGGAACGACTTGCCTTGGCGCTCGTCTAAACGCATCTTTCCCGAACGCCGTCGCCGATACAACACGCAGGCAATCAAACCGGCCAGCAGTAACATGCAAGCGATTATAATTCCTAGTCGAGGAAAATAATAATAATAAACAAGAGTTAAATATGATAAGATTGCAAAATCAAAGAAAATCCAAACAATAAAAGAATGAATCAGAGCTGCCTTTTTCTTCCGGACAAAAGAATTGAACTTCTCACTAACGCACGTGAGACGAACAAGAAAATATGAAATTTTCTGTCACTGACACTATAAGGCCTCCATGTACAAAACTTTTACTTGCGGTACTTTACTTAAACGTAAAATGAACCCAGAAAAGAAAACAGTATCCCCATCCTAAATGCGTGTAAGCTGCTCCAATTGGTCAGCAATAAATGTTTCCATCGCAGCTGGTACAGCGTAGCTCCGTGAGCACTCAGTTAGCAAACAATGAATATTTTCCTCCTGTCGAAGCTGACTAAGGTCGGTAGGCAGTTTGAGTGAGAGAGAAAGTTTTCGTTTACGGCAACTTTTCATAACTTCATTTCTGGGTGCCTATAGTTCGGTTTCACATGTCCTTTGAGTTATTGTCAACAAATGACGTCTTCGCACTTCAAGCTGGTTGGAACTATTGTGTGATTCTGTTCTTATGTTGAATATGGACTAACCAGTTTATTGGCTGTACCACGTTTTGTTCCTGAACGTGCTAATTCTTGGATGTATCCGCATAACCACCTTCGGGTTTCTTTGAAAATCTGCATCTAACACGTTAAGATTCAATGTTATATCTTCCTTAATTACATAAAATCCACAATTGAATTTTGTGTGAGGTATTTGCTAGTTGTGTTTTGAAGAAAAAACTGCTTATGGGACGTCCTTTCGCCGAATCACAACGTGTTTTGTTATTTCTTAGTACGAAGTTTTTGGCTATTAGTTTTTTTTCCCTCTCCGTGTTAAAATTGCGACTTTCTGGGATTAAATGTTGAACTACCAACTCTTATGTTTCCCTGGTTTGGTCGTGACACTTTACCATGGACCAAGTCAATAAAACATCACGAAGAATACGTTGGAATTACCTGGAATGATGAAAGTGAGGAGATAATCATCACCGCTGTTGTCTTTGGCTTTGTCATCGCTGGTGTCTTCTTCCGCTACAACTTCCATGCCTGCGTCGGGTCCGTGGGTGGGTGTCAATTCACCCAAGCATGCTCCCAACGGTATTAAGGACGCTGACAGCGGAGGAAACGCGGCTTTGGTGAGAATTTCTACAGCTTTGACAGTTAAGCGTTCGTCTTCGTCAAACAGCTGCTTGCGCAGCTCTTGAATGTCAGCTTGAGGACACGTTTCCGTTGCCAAGGTCGCATTGGTCCATGAAATGACCGTAGAACCTGGCCGAATCGTATGTATAACCAAGCGAGTCGGATCGGGATCCTAATAAATAAGACAAAGAATATAAAAGAAGTTTTAAGATAGATCAAATAATTCGTTTTCTCAAAAACGCGGCTTTCTACCCTTATTTAATCAGCTTTGAAATATAATACAGTACCTCGAACAGCTCCGATAAGGTTTCGATCAAACGAACTTTCCGCTGAGCCGAATTTTGAACGTCTTCGTAATCCACGTCTACTTTGAGCGAGAACTCCACCACAGGTTTGTTATCATCCGAACGAGGTTTCACTTCCACCACCAAGCCGTCCGTCGCCGTCGCGCCAGCGCTATCCATGCATACCTAAAGGGTATTATTCTTATTATATTATTCTTATTATCTATTAGTACGTCACTCCTTTTCCAAACCCAATTAACAATTAAAAATAAAATTAATAAATGAATACAAAACAAAATCAGGCGAACTAAAAAAAGTAACACTAAACAATAAGTTAGTGTTGGACATTTACCAGTTGGAGTTCATGAGTACCGACGTCGTCTTCCATGGGCAAACCGTAGAATTCCCGGTTGGCGGAGTCAAACTGCAACCAGAAGGCGGGTTGTAAGGCCGTACGGTCTCCAGCCAGGAGCTCAAGGCGCAAGCGGGGCGTGGCTCCGTCTTCTTCATCGAAACAGGCGTCGTCTTTGACCTGGAATCTTAACAAACGTCCCACTTGGGCTTCGGCATAGTCAACAGGATTGCGCCAAGACGGTACGTGATTCGCTGGCTCCTCCTCCACTGGTACGGCTGGGCCTTTGGGAAAAACGTTACCTGTTGACAAAGTGAAAAAGGAAAAACAGAATAGAGATTTTTCTCCCCAGAAAGAGATTTCTTACTGATGGGCGGAGTAGTGGGGGGTTTGGGTTGTGGTTCGCAGACGCCTTGCAAGGTCAAGGTGACGTTGGTCGCAGCCAACTCGGGCGCTAGCGCTTCTTCTAATTCATCGGTGGCTTCCTGTTCGGTAGCTAACCGTTCGTACAAGTCGAGTACCAAATCTTCGGGGCAGTACTGGCCTCGAGGCAAAGTGTCATTGGTGAAAGCGAGCAAGGGAGGGTCCAGGGTAATTCTGCGCACCATAACAGCTTCTGTGTCCATATCGCCCATCATGGTCGTTAAACCTCTGATGGTCCTGACGGCCCAATCCAACCACGTGTGCAAGACTTTGGTGTCCGGCTCCAGCTCCAAGGTGATCGTGTGGTGGAAAACCCGGGAAGCTGAGTGCTGACGTACCACCACAGTGACCAGCTCGGAAACTGAAGCGCCGTGCGAATCTCTTGCGGTCAACCGGAACGTCCATTTGCCAATCTCTTCTTCCAATGGCCTTAAAAAATGACAATAAAAATACTTCCATAACTAAAAGGAAAATAATAATACTAAGCCGAAAATAAAAAAAGGAAGAAAGAAACATGTTAAGACAGAGGGTATTGCACTACAACCAAAAACCACACGGACGTTGGTAAGGTTTTGCTTACAGGGCAATAATTTCCTGCGTTTCCGGCTTGAATGCAATCCATGAATTTTCGTCCAATGGTTCGCCGTTTTCTTTGGTCAAGGACAACTTCAAATTTCGCGTTGCGCCATCTTCGTTATCATGGAACGTGTTCCAAGGAATTGTGAACCTGTAGGAAATAAATGAAAGAGACTTAAGCAATGCATACTATACAAAGAGAATGAAAACATCAATAAATAAATAAGGCTGTAAAAAGTTACAACGAAAGAATGGAGATAGGAAGTATTTGAGAGCCAACACAGTAAATTCTGTTTAAGAGGAACCAATACTTATGGAATGCAATGTTTCGCAACAAGCAGAACGAGTTTAACGAAAGAATACTTCATGAACTTACACAAGTAATTTTCCGGCGATAACAGGGAGCGACACTTTTTTGGTGACAGTGGGTGGGCTGTTCTTCGGGGGCGGGGCTTGTTCTTCTTCAACTTCATTTTCTTCATCCAAATCTTCGTCCACTTCTTCCTCGTAGTCCTCTTCTTCTTTGGCCGTCGGAGTAGGCGTGACCAGGACCATGACAGGCGTGGGCTGAATGATTTCCACAGATGAAGAAGAGGACGCAATGATCATCGAGGAGGATTGCCGGACTAAAACCGGCGTAGGTTCAACTTCCATAACCGAATCTTCTTCTTCGATGGCCCTGTTCCGGGTATCCGCGACCACCAATCGCGTCGGGCGTACCGGAATGAGAGCTGGCGTGGGGATATGGCTCGGGATCAGCGGATGCGACGCCGTAATGACCGGGGTGGACGCCACGATGGAGGAAAGCACCGGCGTGGGCGATGGTTGCAGAAAAACGGGCGTGGACAACGTTGGCACAGCCCGAGTAATCGGCTCCAAGGGCGCCACTGTACCCTCCTCGTCGATTTCCGTCTCGTACTCGTAATCTCCTTCGTCCTCGTAATCATCCCCCGATCCAGTCTAAGGCAAAGACAGTTAACCAACAACAAATTATGACTGAATTTCACGGCAACGTTAACTTCCAATTATAAAGTAACTTCTAAATAAATTACGACTGTATTTTAATGTAGTTTCAACACCAAGAGATTTTGACTAAATTCCCTCGCAACATACATTTGTCTACGAATTCTGACTAACTTTTGTTGTGATACAAAACAACAATGAACTATGAGCCGATTTCAATGCTGTAACGGTTATAACTACGAATTAAAACGAATTTCATTACATGGCATCACACGATGAATATACCGACGTTCAACGATGATCAGCAACAAATTATTACGGAACTTCATGGCAACGCTGTTAGGGTTAAGTCCCCAGTACTGTTGACCAATAGTAAATTAAAGTTAGACTTTGCTATTTCGTTTATCAAGGCGAACTGTAACTGAATTTCACTAGTCTATGAACTTAGCGCATATTTTTAGCATATCAGAGATTTGGAACGAATCGTTGAATCATTGGTGAACTTTAATTATTTAAGAGACGTAAATAAAAACAGAAAAAAATAATGCATAGTAGCAAAAAACAGGGTTACTTAACCTCCTCAACAATGAAAACGAACAATGCAACCAAAAAACTAGAATTTAACTAAGAATATGAACAGAAACTTTTACAAATTCCGAGTCCTTTTCGAGCTACGAAGGCAAATCCAAATGTAAACTTAAGCCTTTGGCTCCCAGCAACTAAATCCAAATTCCGAGGAAACTACTCAAATACAGCTCATATGTTGTAACATTTACTGGATTTAAGAAGCCATATCAAGTTCTTTCATTGGTACCGTACAGTACGCTAGGCTTACTTGCACTGGTTCGGAAAAGTCAATTAGACTGTAAAACAAGTTGTCTGGAGAACATCAAAAGTGATCGTAAGAGCAGAAAGGAATAAGGTGGGCTACATTTTGAGCGGTATGCGTTTAACGAGAGCTCGCTGTACTCTAATCATACATGAATTGTAAGCGTTGAATGCCTGATCGAGGAAGACTCCATTTCCTATACCGCCGAAGTTATAATTCTGTGGAAAACTGTGCTTTCTTGATCCTTCCAATTACTTCTTACCTTTCTCTCGCATAAGATGGAAATGGTAAAAAATGACTGTCTCCCTACAGAAAATCTTCAAGAACTACCGTGTAAATCCAATTAAAACAAGGGTTTCGACAAGAGCTGCATACAAATCTCTACCCAACACTCGAATTTAAATCAAGTGCAAGCTCAAATCCTTCGAAAGGAGCTTAAAATGTGAACGGTCAAGTATCAATACATGAGAAAATTTAAATGACATCACGTGGAAAACTGGCTTAATTGACCAAAAATCGTACAGTTTGACGTTTGGATCGTAGGGATTCCGCGTCTTTGTTTGCCGTGTACCAGCCTAGGACAGGGAAACCCAATAGGTTGGAGAGAGTCGGTTTAGCCGCATCCGTTTTCAATCGCAGAGTTACAGCGTCAGCGCTGGCGGTGCTGCACGGCACGCGGGCCATGAGCGTCGTAGCCGTGGGAGACCGTTGCTTCTTGACATGTCCAGGGCCGGCATTCAATGCATCGCCGGACAAAACCAAGGCCATATGAGTATCTTCGCTATTCAGCGAAACTTGATCCTGGCAAAGGAATAAGAAAGAGGGAAAAAAGAAAAAAACGAGTTAATCTCCACTGCTTCTGCATCTTTTCATATTCTGCACACTTGGCGCTGTGCGTTATAACGTCTTTGTAGGTTTTATATCTACCGGCGAGATTTGTAAGTATTTGGCAAAGGTCTGGGACACCATTTCCCTCTGTTTAACTTTGAGGTTAGCGGCATCGATGTCCAGGACGAGGTACACGAAAAGGGGCGTGGCGGTACAGGAGCCAGCCGGGTGGGCGTGCTCGGCTTTTTCTTGCGCATGGTCTAGAGCTGCAGAGGTGGCGTTGGTACCCGCTGGGAGAATTTCTAGCGCGAATTTGTCCGTGTCGACGTCATGCGGCGCGTCGCCTTTCGCTTTCACTTGAATGAGTAGCAAACCTACGTCGCTGGACGTAGGTTTCCCTTCCAAGCGTCGATTAGCAGCATCGAAATGTAACCATGAAGGCAAAGCACCCCCATCGGCTAAGGAGAGCTATAAGGAAAAGGGAGGAAATAAAGAGGAAAAATTAGGCGTGAAATCAATTTCAGAGACAATGATCAATGATCATTTTCCTTGGTTTGTTGGTAACAACCCTAAATTGCTGAACAATTAATGCAAAACACACGTAATCATCTCTAATGCTAACTAACACTAACATGTGCCAAGCAAAAGTGCCATTGAACGCTCATGTGAGACGGAGAAAACCAGTAAAAAAAAAATTTTGCTCACACACTGTAGATGAAATTCTGCAGTGGTAAAAGAGCCGCATGTCCGAGAAACCTTATGTAAGAGACCATTTTTTCTCTGAATTGTTCGCATACATCCCGGTTTGAGTGTATCTGTGTATGGTTGAAAGAAATTATGCGTGCAAAATCATGCTACGTTGATGCATCTGCACTACAGAGCTTAAAAACGGTAGAACTTGGATCCTTCGTACTGTTTTTTTTTATTACAAATGAGTCTGTTTTACAGGGTGGCCCGAAAGTCCTATTACACCTGGGTTCTTTTGCTTGTAAAAAAAGATTGGCGCGAGGAAAACGTTCGATTTAAGTCTCCCTAGGTTCGGGACTCATATCTTGACGTAACCGCTGCGGTAGATATCTTTCGGGCCTTGCGTGAAAGGCAACAATGAATTTTTAGTCGAGTGAGGGTCATGACCGATACGA
>JAHZNP010002038.1:0-11584 GCA_020615345.1 Triops cancriformis | reverse complement strand
TCCTCTAAGAGACCAAAGTAATTGTAATTGTAACGTTATTTGGCCTTTTTTAATTTACTAGTAAATTACATTACAATTTTTGATAAAGTAAAATGTAATGAGTACATTACTTTACATTTCAACTGAGCGAAAAATGTAACGAGTACATTACAGTTGCTTTAAGAAAAGTAATTGGCATTACAAATTACCATTACTTGTAATAATTACACAACACTGCTAGAAATACAAGCACACAGACTTATTTTTGTTGCTTAATACCTTAATGACTTAAGCATAAGTTAGCGCATTCCAGATATTTTAAAATAATTTGCTAAATACTCGTAAATACGCAACAACCCGCTAAGATGAAAAGTAGTCTCCAAGCACTTTTCTAACTAGGTTTCAGTAGTTTTTACGCAGAATGAGAAGAGACCGGGGAAATCTAGAAATTTTCTCCCCAGTGGAGCTGAGACAAGATTTTAATTCAGTGGTGTGTAAGAATGATGAAAAATTTGCTCATTATTAGGAAGTTCAGCTTCGGGAAAGAAATCACTAGAACAGAGCGTTGTGTAATAGCCTCAATTTGGCGTACATATTCGAAAATCATGAAAAATCCTCTTTGATGAACAGATCTCTTAAGTTTCAACGAGGACTATGATTTGCAGCTATCAGTTTAAACAATTCACAAATGTATATATATTTCATTCTGGTACTGACGGAAGCTTTTGAGTGGTACACTGAATTTTTAAAGCTCATCCGGGAGTTCTCAGGATCCTTTTGACCTCTAAAGTCATACAAACCCTAATTCAAGCGTAGTGCAATATTAATCAAGCTTCATGAAACTCTGATACTTCGTAAAATAAGGCCGAAAAATATCTCAAGAAAGCAGAAACTTCGCGGGGATGTGGATGTTTAGAAGTTACAATGTCATTATAAATATACTTCTCGACAAAAAATATTATTATAATGTATGGATTAAAACTAAATATATTTTTGTCCTAAATTTACTTAGTCTCTTTAATAATTTCGTGTCGTTTTCTCGTTTCGTGCTATTCATTAAAATTATCAAAAAGTCTGGTCATTAATGAACGAGCGTAATTATTTTATTTCGTAACTTTTGTCTATTCACCGTTTTATGTTGTTGTTACATTTCGGTTTCACTCCACCTATGGTAAATATCTTTGTAGTGTGGAAACGGTCGGGTTAAAAACGGCTCCGTTTTCACAAGAATATTGAAATATAGAAACGGAAAGGAACTGGAAACGGAAAGAAATAATGCATGACGAAGAGTTACCGTACAACTTTATTAGCGAAAAGCGTAAAGGATGGTAGAGAAGAATGACGGCTAAACGGTCGAGACCGGATCTTGGGATCTTAACCCAAAAAAGGGACCGAGTCGATAAATGTAAAGCAAGATGTACATGAAATAAGGCTGCACCTTGACCCGGCGACTTTTGAAACTGTCAAAAGTTGGCACCTTGCACTCAGGTTATAAAGAAGTATGTTGTTCTCTAATAAAAAGAAAAAGAGGGAAGTCTAGCCAACCTTGTGTGTGGATGTGGATGTGTGTTGGTGTTTGGTACGCGCTCCCTGGGCAGTCTGTCTCTTCGGCGCTATAATAATCTTCTCCTCCTCTCCTATAAAATTGTGATAGTTATATTGTTGGCGTAGGAGCGGCATTTCTTTTTATGCCTTTGATTCGCCCCCTCCTGACTACTCCGCTTTTCCTTAGAAAAAAACGCAGCATGAAAATTTGGATAAAATATAACACATCTCCGCAAACATTATGGTTCCTCTCGATTGTTAATGTTTAACCTCATCTCCCGGGTTATGCAACAACCCTTTTTCCTGGTCCTTTTGTCCCTGGCTTGTCATAAAAAAAGGTGCATATGTCTTATGTGCACGTTGTTTGCGCGACCGCGTAGAGAATGCGAGTAAATCACGCTGACAAAAGTAGTTTTGTGTAGAGAGCACCCGAGCCAACTGCAGAAGGGTTGTGATCTCCATCTGTGGCAGCTTTATGGTCCAGCCTGAGCTCAGCTTAGTGCAGTATAAAAATAAATGTTGGTAGATTACGACAGCTTGATACCATATTTGACGTAAATTTACTCCTGGCCTGGAAAAAAACATGGATGCTTTTATATTGTATTTTAAAAACGGGAGATTTTTAGTTACCAGTAATTCTTGAGAAGGCTTCCTGTCACATTTTCTTCCGATAAACGCGTCACCTGAAAAACTAAAAACTAAAAAGTTTATACAGTAGACAAATTAGGTGTTGTATTGTTTCTCCTCATGAAGTGGTAGTCATCTTTCCTTGATAATGCAAGAGGAATTTTAGGTTGATGAATCTAATTAGATTTCCAATGCATACTGCACTGTTAAGTTCATAGTCAAGTGAGGTTTGGAATCAGATTTCGTATTCTGTCTGGCTTGCTGTAGCCAGTGATGGATGGTGATTGCCGTTCTAATTCTTGACTTTCGCTGGCCCGTGTTTATCGGCATGGACGGTGTATGTGTAATGATGGTAAAGGGGAGCTGGAATTAAAGAAGTGTAGTACCTTTCGGTCTATTTGGCAGTTCTTAACAAGAATGGGATGGATGAGGTGTTCGAGAAATTTGTTTGAGGCCCCGAGTTGGCACGTGCGAAAATGTTTCACCAAGAAAATTTCTCCTCGAGGAGAGCTTTTAAACGCTTCTTCTGCTGGGCTGCGAGTGTGGAATTTTTGGAAAGAAAAAAAATCAGAGAAAGGGAACGTGGGGAATACCAGCATCCATTAAATGAAAAATAAAAATAAAACATGTACGGTGTTAAAAAGTACAGGCGAAGGCGTAGCATTCAAAATTGCGTCCTGGATTCTTAATGATAAGCATAATGGCCAGAAAAAGGTTTCAGTTTGTAAAGTAGAGTAATATCTTAAAAGGAACGCTATTCATCGGGGTCTTATCTTGAAGCCGACTTATTCCGGCCCCCCCAACACGTTAATGACAGGTTGGTGGCTGTGGACCATTTTATTGGCGACGGTGGGAGGCGTTGATGAAGCCGATCTCACACCCTTCGGATCATAACCTTCGTTATCAACATCGCTTTCAAGTGGTCTATTATCTATAACGATGCTCCAGCGTCGTGATGATGGACGTCTCCTGGTGCTCTGTAATTTATTTTCACCTTTTTCGTCTCGACAAATACTTTTCTAAAACGATTTTCCTCGCAAAAAATATGATGGATAAAACAGATACCATGCTTGATCCTTTTTTCCCACCCGTGATCGACCTTTTTTTCTTGCGTCTCAGCTCTTCGTTGGTCCCCAAACTCTCTAACATCCGTCAGGTAGAAGTCCACCGTTGAAAATGGCAAGAAACGGAAGAAAGTGTAGGGAAAGTTTCAAACCTTCGGAACCGAAATCCTTAACGTGGACAAGTTAACTAAATGGGGTATCGGGCAAAGACAACGGTAGTTGACTATGTTCGATTTAGTGCTGTGTTACCCAGAGAATCCTACTTCATGCATGAGTCGAAATATTTCAGTAAAACTCAAAATTCTCCCGCAGAGACTGAATTATCAACATCGGATATTTTTCATCATGATTCGTGCTAGGGGAAAACGCCGTTCGTAATTAGACTTCGCGGTAATTGTTGGGGCTGGTATTGGGTCCTTCAAGGAAAAGCTGCTATAAAACTCGACGATCGTAGCCCGTTGTGACGTCAGCCGAGCTCTCGAGGAATGCGTAGGAGTACGTGCAGCGGATGGGTACACTATTACAGTGCCTGTTAAGCACAAGACTTAACACAAAGGGCAACTAGCATATATTTTCCTCCTGCCCCCATACACACAGCACACGTGTTGATGTGCTAGAGCTTCAGGCTCATTAAGATGCATACCGGAAGTGAAGTGCCATCACCAGCATTGTGTAAGGGTAGGGCTCCCTTACCTGCCTTTTTTTTCTGTGGGTTGACTATTGTCTGAGTTCGTTTCGAACAGCAATGTTAAGCACCCCCAAAATGGATGATACAAGCGTGGGCGCTAAGGATCGCCACCGATTCGAGTCATTGATTCCATCAAGGGGCATTTCCGATGACCTAAACTTTCCCCATAAATGTTACGATTCCGCTCCAGTACGAATTTTTTTATCCACTTCGAACCATATCTAGCCCGCACACAGCTTGAGTTTCTTTTTTTTTCTTTTTTTTGGAGATCGCATGACAAATAGGTTGAACTTATTTAGGTGACCGTTATGCAAATTGTCTGCCTTCTTGAGAAAGAAGGGGTTGATAGTTGAAATGCAAATGAACAACCCACATAACTGGGATGTGACAGCTTCTGTGTACTAGCTAAGAAAACGGGGTTCTCCCTGTGGACTGCAATTCATTGTCGAAGAGTGAGCCAAGTGGCGATCAATACAAAAAGAAGCTTCTCTCCTTGTTGCCTTATTTCAGGGAAATAGGTTACAAAATCAAAATGAAGAACTGATTCTGGCTTGTAGAAAACGAGATAATTCAGCCATAGGAATTCTTTCTTGACGATGTAGCCAATGGAATTGGTCATAGGCTGGTATGAACTTTTTTAACAGTACTTCGGTTTAGTGGACAGCTGTTTAGCGAATGCAGAAAACACCGAAATATATATTGGAAACCCGTTCCTTGAAGATTCCCATAACGCTAAAATCTACTAAAGGAGTAAAGGGTAGCGGCTCCTTTGATCGGAAATTACGGACAATACGACACACCTTCTTAATTGTTGGTCTTTAATTTCAATCGCCACTGGGTATCTACACGACCATAGGGTACGTACAGATAGTTGGCAAGTATGGACAATATCTCCTCCTTATTGGTCCTCCGTGCCGTATTCTTTGTTCCCCATAAGGTCAGAAGTTTTTGTAAAAAAAAAAATCTTTACTTTAGGCGTCACTTTAATTACTGGTTTCGTCTGGTGATACCGGTCTTGCCAGGTTTTTCGAGCTTCGGGGGAAAGAAGCATCATCCTTTCCACAAGTTCTTCCACAATCATGGTTCGCTCTTCATTTTTTCATTGCTAGGGCATTTTCCCCGTGCAGGTTCTCCTATTTTGCTGTACCTGTCGCTTTCCTTGAAAAACAAATACCTATCATTGGTTGCGTTTTGCACACCGTCTGCGAGACATTTAAATGCCTCGAAAGGTAGACATTAGGGTTTGGACTATTGTTTTTATATCCTTAATAGCAAGTTTTTACACGTACCCTTTTGTTCAACCCCTTTGTGTTTTTTTCGTTGTGAATTAAGGTTAAACCTTAATTGTAGTAATTAGAGACCACCAATACTATTCTTATAAAGCCTAACAAGTTCAAGCTGTACGGAAGCGAGAATAGCTCACATTGAAAGCTGAAATAGAGAAACAAACAAGGCCCAGCCATACAGTTAGAATATTCCTAGCTTCATAATATAGGATATGACGTGGTCAGTTTCGTGAATACCTTCTCTATTTTTGCGGGTAATATTGTTAACATTTCATTTGTGCCAAAAGTGTCTGTAATGAACAGAACTAATAGGTTCTAAAAATTGAAAAGAAGACGCTTTTAAATGCAGAAATAATCTTATATAATCAGGAGACAAGTCGTTAATAAGACATTTGATGTTATTATTTTTTATGTTATTTTTAAAGAGCAAAGTATTAGGAAACGTGACATAGTTTTGAAGCTTCGTACATGCAATCTGAGCTTTACCACCCCAACACTGAAGGGAAGCTTCTGGGTAAACTAACGGGCTTGGGGCTCATACATTGTAAAAGGAATTGTTTTTATCTCTAATTCGTATATAAGTACCGCGCAGTGAGGTGTCTGGCTTTGATTGTGTTTGGGGGGAATTTGATGAGGGACACTGTTGGCTTTCGAGAGGCAAAGATGCCCTTCAGTAATGAGTAGAATGCTGTGGGCAGAAATGGGAGCGGCTGTAATTTCAGGATCTGAATGCTGCTGAGCAAATCTTCTCTTGTCTGTGAGACGAGTTAGGTATTACAGAAGGCAAATCTCGCCGTGTAGTTGCCTTCAATGTGTAAGTCGTTAGGGAGCCATAACGATATAGATCAAAAGCATACATGCTTATTGATCTCGTGAATGGTATAGAAGACATTCTGGGTGTAGGATTCTGAGCGATTTCCATTACTTGGTCCCAAAATACACAGCCGGCTTTTTTTATTAGGTCGCCGCTCCTAATCACAAGGCTTTGCCGTATAGCGGCCTCTTCTTCTTTAATTTAATTCCGCAGTGATTTTAAACTAATCCCCTTTTCTAAACTTCTTCAAGCTAGATGTTAAGAATTGCTCCAATCTGGCCGTAAGGGGTCTACATTGAAAATGTTGTAATTGACGCTTACAAAGAAATATAAAGTAAACTTCCCATAAAATAAGTTAATTTGAAAACATGGAGCTTTGCTGGAATACCAACGGGTTAACAACGGGAAAGTTCTTGGACAACATGAATAGAATGACAGATAAGGCCTTTGTGGTTACAGGTTGCTTAAAATTGAAAACCTAGGCTGATAAACGTGTGTAACGTTTTGAAGGATGGCGGCACTTTTCTTCCCCCTACACCAGTCGTAGCATTGGAACGAAACCGTTTAGGAGCCCAGCGAGTTTGTTGTGTGCGTACGTGTGTGATCCATGAATAAGTGAATGATGGCACACACATGAAAGAGGAAAAGATGTGGGTGCAGTCACAGTACGGTATAAGGCAAAATAGTGGGGAGGCTATGCTAGGACGGTGGTATCGCTTAAAAGCCCCTGCCGATTGCGTAAAGCGTCTTGCTGTGTTCCTGGGTGTCAAAACGCAATGGAAATTTACTCACTCTTCTACCGTGGTCTCTCACTGGAAGATTTCTTGACTTGTAAGTTGGTTAAAGTAACGCACCGAACGGGTGTTACACGTTTGGACTCGTTTCCATCTGATTGATAACTCCAACGCTGTATAAACAAATTCTGGGTACACATACAACGGACTTAAGTGTTACACGTTCCCACGAAACATCTCGTAACGTTTCCGGTTCTTCAGACTTGCCCGTAGAGCAAAGCATCGCAAGCAGAACGGTCTTCCTTGTTCACGCAAAAACAGTTGCTCAATACACTAATACACGAGAATGTAAAAATCTCGCTATGTAGGTTAATAATAATTTCTGTGTAACGTGGAAGACGACAATGTGTCGCTCCGCTGACGTAGTTTGTCTTTAAAACTAATAACTAATTCACTACTCATTTCTGTGCTTAAAATAAGTAACTCAGTGTGTAAAATTCGTCATTGCGTAACTGTCCTTTTCACTTGAACCTATTAACACATTGAAAAAGAGACAGCACTTGGCCTTTGCCTTTGCGTAAGGAATAAATGTATAAACAATATCGGTACACTTTGAGAAAACGTAAGTTGTGTAGTAAACCAAGTTTATTGTGATTGAAAACTTGACGCAAGATTAATTCGTGATAAAATGAAACTACGTTTTGCCAAAGAAAGTTGCGTTCATTAAATAGTAGAGGCGGATTTCTGTTGGGATGATCATGTTCTTACTTGACCTGATTATCTGTTGAATTGCGTTTCAGTTACATGACATAGAACGTATGAATTGAAGGATTTCTATGTGAAGAGGCGAATGGGATTCAGAATATTTTGCAAAGTGAAACGAGTTGAAATAAGAAGGTGTGGGTTTTATATGTGTTCTACAATATATGCTCTATGTGTGGGTCGCTGTCTGGTTTTGTGTGAAAAGCGTGGCTAAAGCTGTCGGTGATATGTGGGGGAAGAAAACTCTGCGAAAGCCGTGATGGTGACTTTTGCTTGGTCATTAAGTAAATTGAAAGTTTTTCCTAAGCATGACAGTCCAGTTTATGAACTACGGCAAAACTTCTCTCTCCTCCGGCACCTAACGCTCTTCACACTCTCGTGTTTGGTACTCTTACGAAACCGGAACACGCCTCGTGGCCTTCTTCTTTCTCTGTTTTGTCCATTTTTTGTCTTTGGCTGGTTGCCTTTTTCTTTTCAGCGTTGTTCTGGATACCATTTGGTCTGAAGAGTTAGACAGAAAACGGGACGAAAAATTTAGACAAGTTTCGCGAACCTGAAAATAACACGTTTGAATTAGGGAATAATTAAGACAAGAGTTTTGAGAAAAGCGAGTAGCTGTATATTTTTCTTCGATTTATACCGCTTATGAGGGGTGAAAAAAACAAATGGTTGGGAAAGAGGAGAGATGTTCACGTATTTTTCCACATTCTTTTGGGAGGAACAGGGAAAATAATACCTAGTGAACAGACTGGCATTGTACTGGCTCCAGAGTCCCACGTCTAATAATTTTTTACTCTTTTTTGCAACTAATCAAAATCAGTTCGATAACAATTTCCAATATTTCTTGTTTTCGACTAAGAAAATCGAATACTTCGTTTTTGGTATAGTTTTTCGTTCAATGGTAAAAGATTTTTTCTAACAATTTCTGCCCCCTTTGGTCGGTTTCTATCAAAGAAATTATAAAGAAAGGGAAAAATTGCGTAAAGCTTTGGACAATATTTTTTGCAATTTTTAGAGAGTAGAAAATAATGCTCTTGCGTATAACTCTACTGGCCTCATCGTGTTTGTAGGACTGGCACCAAGATATAGTTTATGAAACAGTATACAACTGGGAAGAGGATGTAAACAAAGAATGGACAGCTAAAAATGATTCAAAACATGAAAAAAAAACCGCTAACAAACTAACACTTTACAAAAGGGTAAAAAGGGGAGTAAAATTCTCTCTTCACTAGCAAAATTTTCACAAATACTGGCCTTGCAAATGATGAAACATAATAATTGGAATTTTCTTCAATATTACTGAACATAAACTTCTTTCACTTTTAAATCAACTTTCGTTACGAATAACGCAACCACAACCTTACAGATCATAACGGTGACACATCAAGTCCGCCTAGAATGCTTTATAAAACATGTGCACATGCTTCAGAATTTTTTTCTTCACTTTAAGGGTGTACAGTGCTTTATGGCTTTTTGTTCGAAATTCAGAAGGGAAACAAATGGACTTGTCTATTCCTGGCCATTCATTCTTCGCTTTCCTTCTTTCTCAGTGCCAAGACCGGGACAATTTTGGTAAATAGTTACACATAACACACAACGCTGTATTTGGCATCTTTTGCTCTGGGTTTTGTCCAATTTACTTTTCCTTTTTGCTTCTTTTCTACGCTCCTCGTCGCACTGTGTGGTTCTCCGTTTACTTAAAAGATCCATTACTTGAGTACTTTACGCCAAACTCGGCGCTCACTAAATACAATACATTTACGCGTTCAGAGTCCCTAAAAGAGCGCGAGAGGGGCTTGTACTAGAATTCGACAAAAACGTGCTGTGCTGTCCTGGTACCGGGAATTGTCATAGTTTGCCTTCACCCAACAAACTCAGCAAACCTGGAATACACTTTAATAGGTTTGGCCTTCACTTTTCTTCTCCCTCACAATTTCTTTTTTTTCTGCTTTTGTTTTACTGGCTCACATTTTCAAGGCATAGTCAAGAAAAATCACTTTCGCGTTAAATCGAGTGGAGTGGAGATTTCTTTCCGGAGAGGTACTCGGTCTCGCTCCAAGTCGTCCACTTCCTCGTCTTCATCCTCGTCACTGCGTTGGAACAAGAATAAGTGTTCCTCGTTGGTCGAGTCGTGGAAGTCTTCGGCGTCCGAGTCCAAGTCACTACAGCGCGGACTCCCCGGTTCAACGCAGATCTGCTTGCCTTTGAAAGAAAGATCCATGGGCGAGTCTTGTTCCGCCAAGGCGGCACGCGATTCGGGCGAAGACGGAGAAAGCAGTGGAGTTAGCTTGGGCAACGCAGGATGGTGGTGGTGGCCGCCGCCTGCGCCGAGCTGCAGGACAGTGTCGATGTGGAACTTCCGAGGCAGCAGAGTCGCCGCCGCCGCTGCAGCCACCGAGCTTTTGGCTGCAGAGCCCAAGTACCGCGACGGCGGATTGATACTATTACTGGCGCTGGATGAGATGAGCGAAGTGGGTTGAGCGGCGGGGAAATGGGTAGGCAGGAACCCCCCACCTGCCGCCACCACGGCCGCAGCCGCGTGTTGCAGTTGCTGCTGGTGCTGGTGCAAGTTCAGGTTGGCGGCCGCCGCGTGCAAATGGTGGGGTAATCCCGCCAAGGGGGCAAACAGATCTTTACCGTCGTAGAACGGGTGGATAGGCGTTAAAGTGGCTCCTAGTTTGAAGTTGTAAGGGTGCAGTGGGTGGTGGTGATGGTGGAGATGATGGCGGCTGGGCTTCACTTCTGACAGCTCGACGGAAGAGGAGTCTGAGTGATGGGAGTCGGCCGGCGAACTCACGGAGGGTGAACTCGAGGTTTTGTAGTCTTCAGGGTCGTCTTTGTTGCTATTGGACTCGTTGGACATGCTGGAGGGTAAGGCGCGGAGGCTGGCCCCGTTGGAAGGGTGTCGTGGCTGAGGCAGGCTGTAGTGTCGCCGATGATTCGGGTGATGGAACGCGGATGAGTTGTAAGCATGGCTGGTGGCGTTGCCGGCCGAAGAAGGGTGCTGGTCGTTGAGGCCCGGGCCTGAGGAGGGTGGCGGCGGGGTGGACTGTTCTTGCATCAGGCAGTGGAGTTTGAACCAGTTGGAGCGCCGGCCGTAGCGCGAGCCGCTTTTGGACATGCCCACCAGGAGGCACTTGCGCAGACGACACGCTTTACAGGATGTGCGGTTCTTCTTGTTAATGACGCACTGGCCGCCGTTTTTGCATTCAGAAATGACGGAAAGATTGTTATACGATCGTCCGAAAAACGACTATTGGAACGAGAAACAAAAGGGAAAATACAGTTTCAGCATTGGTATTTAATAGCGTGGTGATTAAGTAGGATCGATGGCGTGAGATTATTTTCATTTATTCAACACTTTTTTCGCGGTACGTTTGCAGCTATTTCCATGGGTTGGAACTGAAAGGTATCATAACTTAAGCAGACCAAGTCAACCATGCGTAGAGGAAAATGAGGCTTTGGCCAGGATTCAGTGTTGGAAAACTATATTTATTCGAACGAAAGGGAGCGGAAATTTGGTGTCCCACGCCCTTGTTTCCTTTCTTCTTGTTTTCAACATCCACTTATCCTTTTTGGTTGAGCGAACTGCGTTCCAAACTATTAAAAAGCCTTTGGGGAGGATGATTTGGCTAACACGTCGCTAGAGTGTCGACATTAATTCTTGTTAGAAACAACAGAAGGTCTGGCGAACGCTCTTTTCAATGGACTCGCCTTTTAAACGAATTTCCCGTGACCCTTGTAGGTATGGATATTCTGGTCGTGTTCTTTTAAGTAAAACTCGAAGTACTGTGAGTCTAAAAATGTTCATTACACGTTCATTGTGTTGGACCTCGGACTTCGTGAAAGGCTCGTTGACTTAGCTCCTACTTTTCTAAACTGTTTACAATTTCAGACAGTAATCTCTTGTCGAAAGAGACATGTTAGGTTGTGTTAAGAGGGAAGGACAATTTCTAACTACGTTTGCATTATGTTAGGAAGCTTTCTACCAGTGTTGTGTAATTATTACAAGTAATGGTAATTTGTAATGCCAATTACTTTTCTTAAAGCAACTGTAATGTACTCGTTACATTTTTCGCTCAGTT
>JAHZNP010002037.1:0-11595 GCA_020615345.1 Triops cancriformis | reverse complement strand
GGGGGGGGGGGGGGGTCGAACCCCCCAACCCCCCAACGCCCCTGCTTATATGGATACACTTTTATTTAATTATTGTTGTTCTTTTTCAGTATAGTTAGTAAGCTGGTTAGTTCTACTTGATTAAGTTTATTATTTCTAGAAAGAAGCAAAATTTTAGAAATCCTGGACATCACAGGAATTACAAGAAAACTTCGAAACTTCGTTGAAGTATAACGACTGTATGGACTTCTTTCCTGTTATGTGTGAGATTTCTTGGGGAGCTTTTTTCAGATCCTTGACATCAGTGTTCCGGACATTAAAAAATATATATCTTCGATCACTTTCGATCATTCGAAAACTTCAATCGATCCGATCAAACACTGCAAAATTATTAAAACAAATTAGATCCCAATCGTAAAATAAATAGACCAAAGACCCAATCATTTTATGGTTAACAATAATAAAAATAATAGTAAATGTATTATTTATGCGTAAAAAAGTAAAATTAAAATTATTGTAAATAGACATTTATAACTTATAACGAACAGTACCAATAACAATAAATTACACCTACGATGCACCTCAACGTTGTAAAGGAGATTCACATGTTAAACGGCTCGGGTGATTTTACAAAAACTGCTCAATATTTAATTAAACCGGATTCGTTTAAACTGGCCGGGGTTTTCTTTACGGAACTTCATAATAAATGTGTAACCAGGCACTCATATTTATTTTTTCCTTAGAAAAGCCTTTATAAAAAAAAGTCCGGTCTCAAAATCGCATTAAGCAACACTTAAACTATTTTTTGGCGAACACATAATTCAAATCGTCAGTTAGTTTTGGATTAATCACAAACTTTTTTTGAATCTCCTCGATGATTAATTCAAAACTGACGGACTGATTTGAATTTTGTTTTCGATAAAGAATGTTCTGAAAGGTGGTTTAATGAACCTGGGATCAATTAAAAAATTGCCTTTTTGTAAAAAAGCTGCAATTTTACACGCTTGTCACAGATTTACTTAGTAGTTCGTCTTAAATGTCATAACGATGTGCACTAGATGTTTTTGCACTTGATAACTATAACGGCGAAATTTAATCCAATATTGAGTAGTTTTCGTGGAATTGCTTGTGTGTCTACATGTATGATACATGTTTAACATGGAATTTCCTTATAGCAAGATAAGATTCACCGTAGTATCAAATCCAGATCAGGGGGGTAGCTCTTCTTAATTGCCCCGTCTTCACGGCAATAGCTATTTTAGGATTCCTGTTCCAATAATTAAAATTAAAAACAAAGTGCAAGCGTTCTGTAATTAACAAAATAGCTAAATCACTACAAGTGTACTGTGGTAAATTCTTATGTGGCGCTTTTCTTCGTGTCGCTATATAACGAAAAGTTGTTAGGAGTGCGTACTCCCGAAACATGATGAATGTAACACAAAATTGCAAGTTCTAATACACACTGGCTAACTATAACTAAAGAATTGTTATATATTATTACATATATTTTGTTATATATTATTAAACTGTAAGTAATCATACCGGTACGAAATACAACATAACTATATTTTACTAATCTATATAACACAATTTGTACAACGAATGGACAAGCTCTAAACTTTGTATAAATGAGTCGATTGTTTTATTCTGGAAACTAATGGCCCGATTTTATCAGTAAATATACGGGGAGAAAAACGGATGCAATCCCTGTCTTTTTATTGGTCTAGCCAATCGAATCAGATCAGACAGGATCTTTTTGGAAAGACCCAGAACTCCGGCTGAGTTACCTTGAGCTGAAAGATTCAGAGAATCGCGTTCTCATTTTTCATTTTTGTCTTTGATTTTCAGCTCAAACGACGTGTAATTTCGGAGTGGGTAAAATAGTATACGAACGACTCCCTAATTTTCAACTTCAAGGCTTCGATGACGACGTGGTAAGTGAAGATCGCCACACGACCTTATTCCCACCCAAACCGGAACTTCTATTGGATTAATTGTTGATATGTACAGGTGCGAGATGCCTCACCCCCGATGCAAGTACTGGAAAAATGCCAAGATCTGTGTCTGAGAGACCGCACAGCCGCCAATAACTTGGTCCGGACCTGTAGTTCGCTAGATTTCCAACCCGGCAGACGCGTTGGCGCACTAGGTGGCGTTAGTAGTAGCAACAATGGCAACGCTGGCGATTACGAAGATTCCGTTTGTTTCCTGTCCCGCGAACAATCACGCCCTGAAGGATTAGGCACGCTTTTACCCATGCCAGGCTATTTTCATCTCAGCGAGATATGCTTGGCTTGTAAATATCTTGCTTTTATGATTTTTTTGGTCATTGTTTAACTTTTTTTGCGATTTGTAGAATGTTTTTTTTATTATTATCTGAAAATTAGGATGTTTTGGAAATTTGAAAGTTTTAATAGTTTCGGGATATATTTGGAAAACGTTAGTTCTGTTGATGCGGAATTATTTAGAATTCAGCGTTTTCTAAAACTTTATTGGGAATTGTTGTCGGAATTGTCTGGATTTTTTTCAAGAATTGACTGGCAATGTTTGCAGAATTTTCAGTGATGTTGTCGATTTTACTGGATTTTTTCTTAAAAAATTTTCCAGGAATTAGTTTTATGACTTTCTGGGAATTCTTTAAAGAATTGTCTGGATTATTATGTTTTTAGAAAAATCTTGCGATTAGCTTAGAATTTTCTGTGATACTTTTCAGAATTTTGTGGATACGTTAGAATTGCTTGGATTTTTTTTAGAATTTTCTTGCTTTTTAGCATCTTCTGGATTTTGTAAAAAGAATTTTCTGCGAATCAGCTTAGAATTTTTCTGAACAGTTTCCAAAATTTCTTCGGGGAATTATTTTTAGCATGTCAACACAATTTCTAGATTTATTTATGAGAATTTCAGGAATCTTTTCTAAAAAAAAATTACATTTGTGTAGCTGCAAGGATCGAACGCGAGTGTCCCAATCGCCGGTACGTCATTGAACGCATTCCCCGGAAGAGATTCCGGCCCACTGGTGCCAAGGAATATTTCGTCGCTAACCGCACTGAATGCGAGGACAAGTAATCCCCACTTTTCAATAACAATAACAATCAAATAAAACCTAAAGAGGAGTGTTGTTACCAATTGCGCTACAATTGTGTTATTTAAAGGTGTTTGAACGAGTACAGCTTTGTGTGCCGCGGGGCGTCGTACGACAGCACCTCGCGGGCGTGTTACCTCAGCCGCTACACGCGGCGATCACACCCGCAATTTTTCGAGGACGATCCCGGCTTTGACTATTTCGAAAACACGTGTTTATCCGAAGAACGACGCTGCGAAGGACGTGTCTCCTTCATCCGTGAAGAACGCTCCCAAACGTCTTCGTTCCTTGAAGTGGAAACAGTGCGGAATGCCACCATTGACGAATGTCAAACGCGCTGTGTAGCAGCCGACAGGTGGCGTCCTGGCATAGCTAAAAGTCGCAGTTTATGACACTTAACTCACACACGTATTTCTAGGTATTTATGTCGCTCGTTCATCTTCGACCCCACGACCCAGTCTTGCTACTTGTCTTCGGAAGATTCTTACACCAATCCTGAATTGGAATCCAACAATTTGGTGAACCAGCAAGCTACGGGGCAGAAATACCAATACTTCGAGCTCATGTGCATGGACACCAACAGTCAGAACCTTGAGCTGCCATCTAACGGTCGTGGCGAAAGTGACACATCGCCTCTCTATGCCGACGGACGCCGACGAGATATTTTGACGGCTTTCCAACGCTACAGAAACTCGCGCCTTTCTTCCGATTTCCAGACCGAAATTACAGACCGCACTCTGGCGGAATGTCTCGACGAATGTCTGCGCCAGGTTTCGTCCAATCCCCGTGCTTTAATAGAAGAATTTTACTTATTTTCTCTGATTGTGGTTTCCAGACGAGCTATCGCTGCCGTTCAGCCATGTACAGCGAACGTTACCGAATCTGCCGCTTGAGTCGCTTCGAGCAAAAAGATGGCCGCCTGGTCTACGACCCTGACTACGATTACTACGAAAGTTTGTCAGGTAATAGTGTTCACATCCAACCCAGGGTTGCGTGAACTTGCAGAACACCACCGTCCCATGTCTCGTGTGTGTTTTGTCTGCGTGCATTTACGTTTGTACCGTGATAATATTTCTAGCTGACGGATCAGGTTTCGGTGGACTTGACCTAGGGGGTACCTCTTGGTCCTCCACGTCCTTCAACAATATTCCCTTCTCCTCCTCCTCCTCCTCGGGTGGGGGAGGTGGAATTATCGGAGGGGTGGGAGGGTTTTCCTCCTCCTCGGGAGGGTACAGCGGGGGAAGTCTTAGCGGCGGAGGGTACAGTGGCGGAAGTATTGGCGGCGGTGGGTACAGTGGTGGAAGTATTGGCGGCGGAGGGTACAGTGGTAGTTCGGGCGGGGGTGGGTATGTTGGAAGCCTTGGCGGGGGTGGATATAGTGGCAGTTCGGGTGGGGGCGGCTATAGTGGCAGTGTAGGTGGCAGCACCTACGGCGGAAGTGGGGGTGGGTACACGGGAGTGGGGTCGAGTATCGGAGGAGGTACCGTCATTGGTAGCGGGGGGAGTACTCTAAACCGTCCCTTTGGCTTTGGCGGCGGTGGTAGCCTTGGCGGCGTTGGAAGCGGAGGTGGTGACCGGCCGTCAGTGTATCCCGCGTACCCGAGTTCGTCTTCTTCAGGTTCGAGTGCTTCGGGTCTGGACCCGTACAGCAACCGAGGTTCTTCCTTACTCTCTATCTGCCACTGTAGTTCCTCCATTTGGCGGCGTGGCAGCACCGTGCGTGGCGTTGACTGAGAGTGTGGCGCACGCTTACTATTTAATCTTTTTTTTCTTTATTTTTCTAAGTTTGTAGTTTCTGTGTGTGCGTGTACGATTTATAGCACTTGAACCGTTTTTGTAGAGGGCGCTCAAGTCAACTTTACGTACTCGAGTATCCAGGAGTTGGAACCCCTTACCCTGCCACCCCAGCAAGTCGCTGTAGCTGCTGGGGTTACCACAGGTGCTTTTTTTGCGTACCCCAAACCTTATTTCTTCGCATGTTAATACAAATTAGCTAACCTCGCCATCTAGCGACAGCAATGGAAAGCTCATGGCGCATCGCGTAGACACTTCTATGTAACAAAACTAACCTTTCTATGTAACAACCCACGCGTTAGTGTACTTTTGCACGTCACCGTTTGCTCCGCATGTACTATACCTCAACAGTGATTTCTGTACGACAACGTCTAACGCAATTTATATGGAAAATTCAATAGACGACGGATATTACGGCGGTTCTTTCGGAGGCGTTTCCAGCTCTGGTTCCTTCGGCGGAGGTTCGTCTAGTTTTGGCGGTGGCGGAGGCAGTTTCAATTCCTTTGGCGGCAGTGGCGGTTCATCAAGCTTTGGTGGTGGCGGTTCATCAAGCTTTGGTGGCGGCGGCTCGTCGAGCTTTGGTGGTGGCTCTTTCGGCGGCGGGAACTTTGGAGGAGGAGCAGGAGGAGCACTAGGGGGAGGGTCCTTCCGCCCTGTTAGTGAGCGTTGCGGTGGCAGAGAAGATGGATTCCGCCAGGTGGCATTAGCTCACATTCTTAACTTGACAGTTTTTGTAATGATTTCTTGTTTTGTCATGTACATAGTCCGGTACCAGAATCCGAATTCGTCGTCCTTACGTGCGGCGTTACTTGCAAGCCTCTTCTTTGCTACAGTGTGAACGCGAATGCCAGAACGCACGCGATTTTGCTTGCGTTAGCTTCAACTTCAAGTACGAAGCGTTCTAACTTATATAATTTACTCTAAAGACTCCTTTTTAATGCTATTTTATTTTAAATGCATTACTTGTACTATTAAATTTTGTTTTATTTAAATTTTCTTTAGTATATTATTTGACTTATCTCTTATTCGCATGCTTCGATACGTCTATTTTTTCCCCTTATAAGTACTCTTTTCATTGTCTTAATCTTTTTATTCGTATGCATTAATATTTCTGTTTTACATATTTTTCACTTTTAGATACGGTCAATTTTATATTATTTTGCAAGATCTTATATGGTAGTTTTTGTTTTTACATTAATTGCTTTTATTCGTGTCTTTATTAATTTTTTCAGTCGTTTGCTGAGCCCGCCAGTGAGCAATTACATTGGTCGAGATTACGAAAACTGCGAGTTGAGCGATCGGGGCTCCAAAGATTTGGATATTTCGAACCCTTCGTATTTCGAAACCAACAGCGATTTCGATTTCTACGAGCGGAGTTTCGGTGGCTCGGAGTGCTTGGACGTCAGTCAGACGTGCAATGAAGACGGCATGGAGTTCACCCTACGGACGCCAGATGGCTTCACCGGCCGCATCTACACTTACGGTTACTACGACAGATGTTTCTTCCGCGGTACCGGCGGTTCTAATAGCGTGTTACGGATCACCGGTCCACGTGGCTACCCTGACTGCGGCACCCAAAAGGTACGCAACGAAATCGAAACCGATGCACCTCTAAGAGTTTTTGAAACTTTTTCTACCACATAACGCTTTCGCCACTGTAGCAAACTCCACGCACCTTTTGCAAATCTTAATCTTCCAATTCAAGGGTTTTTAAAATAACGAA
Organism: Triops cancriformis; assembly: GCA_020615345.1. Taxonomy (NCBI): domain Eukaryota; kingdom Metazoa; phylum Arthropoda; class Branchiopoda; order Notostraca; family Triopsidae; genus Triops; species Triops cancriformis. The sequence continues at coordinate 5,017 of JAHZNP010002037.1, read as the reverse complement.
TTGATTAACCAATTAATTACAAAGCAACAAATTCATGTAAAATAGTTAACAAATTAAATTACACCAAAGAATGTAGAAAATTAACAAATGGGTTAAAAAAATTAACAAGTTAGTTTAAAAATTAACAAATTAATGTATAGAGTTAACAAATAATGTAAAAAAGTAAAAATTAAACAACAAAAATTCCAAAGTGAAAGAAAAAATTAACAAAGATCCGCTTTATAGTATGGCGACATTTTGACCAACATCGTCGTGGTGCAGTTCAGCGAAATGGTCCAAACTTCCCGGGATAAGCGTTACAACTTAACATGTCTCTTTGGCGGTCCCGGGGAGGCGGTCGTCACTTCGGGCTACATCGGTGCTGGGTAAACTCGCTTGAACACCAATTTGAAAAACTGTACTCATAATTTAAGCTGGAAATCACGATCTAGGTCTGGTAGTCCCACGCCCATCGAGTACTTGCCAGCTCAGAACGTTCTAGACTCCCGTGTGCGGCTCATGATCCTCTACCAAGGCAGACCTACCACCACTATCGCCGTTGGTGACCCTCTAACCTTCCGCCTGGAGTCCTTAGCGGGCTATAACCTCGTCAATGACATCTTTGCTACCAATGTCATCGCCAAAGATCCTTACACTGGCCGCAGTGTACAACTGATTGACCGTTTTGGGTAAATCAACCTTGATTGAGAGCTAAATACCATTATAAGACAAAAATAATAACGAATGACATTAAAAGGCGGGAGCGTACGCCGCCTACTCTTTATTAGGGCCAAAATATATATTCTGTTAACTAACAGTTAAATGAATTGAAAATAACAAATGCATAACAATGAAACTATCTTTCCAACGTAACTATAACTTTAGTTGCCCCGTGGATGACGGCATCTTCCCCGCTTTGGACAAATCTCGCGATTTGGATGGCCTAGAAGCCCGGTTTAACGCTTTTAAGATTCCCGAGTCGAACTTCCTTGTTTTCGAAGCCACCGTCAGAGCGTGTCGTGGAGGCTGTCAACCGGTATTTCCGTCCGCCTCTTCTTTCTCTTCTTAAAACATTTATGGTGGAAATGGGTAAAAAGGACGCTTCTCTGTCTGGGTGATCTAGGTTTATTGCAACAGTAATACTGGCCGAGGATCACTGCAGTCTTACGGGCGTAGACGGCGTGACGCCTCATCAGCGGAAGTAAGCAGCGACCCTAGCGATGGCGTGCCTACGCAAGGCGGCAAAGCGAACCAAACCGCCGGGGAAGAAGCGGAGGAAGAGCTGGTGATGGAAATGCTTAAAGTCTACAGCCGTCGCGACGACATTCCCGCGGACGAATTAACCGCTTTGAAACAGCCAGAAGTCTGCCTTTCTAGCACGGAATATTATGGTTTGATCACTGCATTGGTGTTGCTCTTGTGTATCATGCTGTTGGCTGCGTGTCTAGCGGGACTGTGTTTCAGGTTAGTAAATGTCTAAACAGTTGTAAAATTATTTACAGCTTATGTTCTGAACTAGACGCTATCGACTATTGCAATTCAAGAATGCCCAAGCTGACGCCACCGCTCCAGGGCGCTGGAGGAACCCAAACCCGTCTTCTTTGCGGGCGCCCTCGCAAACGCCCTCTGTGCGCAACCTTTTCTTCATGTCAGGCTCGGCACGGGGTTTTGAACCAAGGTACAGCGCTTTTCCTATGAAAAAGCACGTGTCACAGCCACGTCAGAGCCCGTAAAGGTGCAGAGCAGCTAAAGTTAAAATTACCACGTTGTGGTTGTGAAATACTGGAAAAGCAGTCAAGGTTTTACTAACTAGGGAACAGAGTAGTATGGCGTCAGTTTTACGAATTCTGTCATCTTTGCCCAAAAATTGCGTCCTTCATCAGCGTTTGCACTTGCATTTGCACTTTGCACAGCACTTGCAGTAAAGTTCCCAAGTTATCCGTATTGTAGGAGCGGCAGCACAATTTCGGAGCTAAGGTTTGGGAAATTGCGTGGGCGATTTCGCAAGTACTACTGTATATTTTCGAAAAATTGGTAAAAAGAAATTTAAGAATGCGACACTGCAAAAAATTTCAAAATTCAAATTTTCGAAAAAGTTAAAGAAATTTCGTGAGCAATTAAAAATTGACTGCTAGGGAATTTTTTCGAAAACTTTAAAAATAAGTGCAAAATCGTCATACAATCACAAGTTAAACGACGACTGCGATTTTGCCCAAAACTGCTCTACTTTCTTAAACAATCTCGACCAGTAAAGTTTTGGATTAGAACATCGTCGACGTTTTCTATAAAAAGTTCTTACTAAATTTATAAAAAGCGAGTCGAATTTCAACTTTTTTTTGTTGCAAAAACGCAATTTCCAACATTTGACCGAAACATCGTCTAACATTTCACTAAAGTTACTTAAAAGTATACTTTGAACGGAAACGGAATTCAAACCTGACAATTAGTTTTCGAGTTGCCACTTATTCATTTCAGAAAATTGTACAGGTGACAAATCCGAAAATATCCGACGAGTTTGAATTCTGTTTCCGTCAATGTATTAGGTACATAAAGTATATTAGGTGCATAAAGTTTATCTTGAGGCCATATATTTAAAATGCATTTGCCAAACAAAGATGAAATTTGATTTGCTTTCTTCAAATTGACTAAAAATTGACTAAGAGATTTTAAGAAAATACTCGACGATGTGCAATAAATATTACAATCCAAAACTTTACTGTTGAGATTGTTTAATGAAATACTAAGTAGACTAGTTTTGGCAAGATCACTGACGGCATGACACGTTATTACTGATCATGTGACATAAGACGTGACATCGCATGCGCCTTTCATCGTGTGACATGTGGTTACCCTACACCACGATTAGGTGCACCGAAGCCTTAAGAATGCCTATATTGTGATATTGCGAAACTCTCAAATTTTGGAAAAATGAACGAAATTTCCTGAGCGATAAAGAAATTTATTGCTAAGGGAATTTTCTCGAAAAACTTAAAAGCGAACTCGTCCGTGCAATTTCCACTATGTTATTTATACATAATGCAAGATTATACGTTGGTCTTAAGGCATAAGAATGATTGCGGTTTACTAACGTTTCAAATCTTGTCTCACCAAGGTACGTGACGGAAGTCGCTGTGAACGGAACTGAAGATAACACGAGTGATATTCCCAACATCAACCAGTCACGACGGGTGTTCGAAGATCCTAGTGAACCCATTTACACCGAACCTTCGCTGTTTGAGCGTTCTCGGAGTATGCGAAGCATGGCCGCCACGGATTTGCGTCGTGTCTTCAATGAGGAAAGTCCCGAAGGACAAGTGTAAAGCGCTGCGCCTTGGGAGGCCCGTGCCATGAGTTCCTCATCATACGTTCGCGCATTCCGTAGGAATGAAAACCTTAACTGCTTTATGCTCTTCCCTTTTGATATTATGTCACACTATGATCTGGTGTTCTATGAAAAGCTTGTACACTCCTAAAACCTGTCCCTTCGTGTATTTTTGTCGTTCTAATCCTGCGTTTGAGTCGACTGAGCGTAGTTGGTGTCCCAGTCCTGTGTTAGTCGCTTGAGTCAAATCTGCGGATATTCAAAATCTAGATATTATATTTCTTCCCGTTTTTAAGAAAAAAAAAAGATTGTCAAATTGGAGAATTATTTATCACATGTATACCAGTGCTGCGGTCTTCATGAAAGTTTTAATAAACGGTCCTTGCACGCTTTATAAAATCTAAACCCTCGTTTCATTGTTGTGCAATGGTCGCTAACCATCTGCAATCTCCCGAGGCACAAAGGTACGGTTAGTATCTAGGGAACTTGAGTGTCAATCATCACGATCGGTAATGTAACGACGATAAATTATGCTGACGTAAATGGCGAGCAAGACAAACACAAAGGCGTCATCGAGAAAACCCAGAATGCCAAACACAGCTTCAGGAAGTATATCCAGCGGCGAAATGAAATACAACAGAGCTCCGACGAGAATCATCAGTATCCGAATTCGGAACATGTACACCAGACCTCCCATGGAGAAAAACTCGCTCCAAAGATGCCGCAAGAGCGTAGGCAGGTCGGTGAGATATTCTTGCCACTAATATAAAAGAATGTATGGTTTAATGTGACTCTGCCCAATCTATTTTGGTATAATGACTTACGGAACGTGGTTCGCCTGAAAACCTTCGGTTGTAGGTACGAATTTCCGTTAACAATTCACGACGCCGAGAAATGGCAGCTTCTTCGGTATTATTGAGCTCTCTCTCCGACAAACAAGTGAGAATAATCGTAACCTGAAAAATGCACAAAGTGTTTGGGATGTTAATAGGTTTGTTTGGGACAAATAAAACCGATATTTTGTACATATTGTTATGCAGTAGGGTTGAATATCGGTAGATTTTTTTTACCGTCACCGCGTAAATAGTAATTGAGATTTTAGTTTACTTTACAGCCGTAATTATTTCCTGATATATTTTGAAACTGACGCTATAGCGGTAAAATTAAATGTAACACGAACAGCGAGTAAACTTTGACGTCTATGATTAAAACAAGTATACTAAAAAACAGATAGTTCAGAAAGTTAGAATTTCACAAGTATCAGATGATGATTCGAATTGTTCAAATTAACATTAAGTTTAAGCTTACACACTAAAAAACTGTTCGCATACGTTGTACAATATAAACAATCGCACAATCATGTTGTCTCCTTACAAACTTTTAAAGTGCGAATCACAACATATGTTTATTCCCATTATTAAATGTAGTTTCTTTTTGGTGGCGGGAAATATCCCTCTCTCCCACCCCCGTATCCAGGGGGGTTAGGGGGTTATATTTTCTCGAATATTCTTTAAAAATTTTAATTCCTTCTATTTAATTCCTTCTAGAGTCGTCACGAAAGATATAGAACAATTAGACACTAACTCTTTGATTGAAACTTACGGAGGTCTCCTTCCTGAGACAGATTGTTTAAAGCAAGAGCTTATGCTCTGGAAAGTGAAGTGGTCTTTACAAGAAGATAGCCCTTCTTTTGCGCTGTCCGCATTTAAGGCATGC
>JAHZNP010002036.1:0-11598 GCA_020615345.1 Triops cancriformis | reverse complement strand
AGCAGTCGAAACCCTTACTACATGTATCCAGAAATCAATGAACAACTCTATTCCCCAAAAAACTGCTAGATTCCAAGAAAACGCGTGGTGGAATAGCGAGCTGACTCAACTACGGAAAGAAGCCTCAATGGCAATTCGACGATATCGCTCCTGCAGCAACTCACTAACGGAAAAAGCATGGAAAACAAAAAGGAACACATATAGAAAAAAGTGAGAGAGTACAAAGAAAGGTATGGGGCTAACCAAATGGAGTCCCCGAATACAAAAGTCCTATGGAATCTTGACCGCCATTTGCGCTCCATAGATAACAATCGTTTTGTACATTTAAAACAGGCTGACGGCAATCCCTTCCCCGATGCCACTTCAAAGCTTAACTACACTGCCACAAACTTGCGAAATGGAATACCAAATGATGACACAGATGAACCATATGTTGCTCTAGCTACTCGTAATTACAGTATGAATCCAAGATCTTCAAGTAGTAGCTTTGAAGCTTTCACCGCTAACGAAATCACGGCAATTTTGAACGACCTTCGCCCCAACAAAGCTCCTGGAGTGGATGGAATACAAGCAATAGTCCTAAAAAGCGTTTGGAAAACCATAGGACCAACTGTTGTAGCGATTTTTAATGCGTCCTTTTCACTAGCCTATTGTCCAGACTCATGGAAAACTGCGAAAGTTATACCACTTCCAAAACCAGGAAAATCGAACTACGAATCAATAAAAAATTTTCGACCTATTTCCCTTCTGCCAATTTTGGGAAAGATGTTAGAAAAAGCTATAGCAAATCATTTGAAATCCTTTGTGGAAGAGGAAAAGATACTTTCTGAAGTGCAATTTGGATCCAGATCAGCAAAATCTACGACTGATGCCCTTACCAATTTTAGTGATTCAATCCTCAACAGCTTCGACAAGGGCCATGTACACACTGCGCTACTTCTAGATATATCTGGAGCTTTTGACAACGTTGACCACAGAAAGCTTCTTCAAGAGTTTAAAAAGATTAAAATACCTCCGTCATTGACATTATGGGTCAAAAGCTTCCTTATGCGCCGTAAATTCTTTATTTCCTTTGGTGACGACAAAAGCGATTTGTACACGACAAAAAAGGGTGTCCCACAAGGGTCCCCCCTTTCACCCCTTTTGTTCTTAATCTATATTAACAGTGCATTGTCAATTATCAAAAGAAAACGCATCGAAACGCAAGCTTTTGTCGACGACATACTACTACATGTATCCGGTACATCAAGCGAAAAGAACGTAAAGCTGCTTTCAAACAACTTGAACACCCTTGTAAAATGGGGTAAAAGACTATGTTTAGAGTTTGCAAAGAATAAAACTGAACTGATCCACATCTCGCGGAAGCAGTCTGAACAAGCAACACCGCTTTTGTGGGATGATACAACAATTTATCCAAAAAACACTGTAAGATATCTGGGAGTTATGTACGACAGTCACCTAACTTGGGATCACCATGTTAATTATATGGCAGCACAGTGCAATGCGGCTCTACAAAGAATGAAAAAAATAACAAAAATCTCTAGGACAATAAAATGTCAGCAATTAAAAACCCTTTTCCAAGCATGCATCTTGTCGAAGCTCAAATACGCTTACCTCGCATGGGAGCAACTACACCACATCTAGACTACGACCCCTAGCACAAATTTACAGGAGTGGTTTACTACTAATAACAGGGGCTCTTTCTACGACCCCAACAGTCGCATTGGAAGCAGAGTCGGGGCTTCTACCTTTTGATTTATCACTTCAAAAAACACTCCTGAAGAACTTCATATCGAGAAACTGGTGGAAATGGCCAATATCCAAAAACAGTCCAAAACACCAACGGTATATCGTGCATTCTGAAAAAGCAAGACAACTCGCTGAAAATATTTGGCCGAAACAACTGGTGTCACAAAGGGAAGCAACTTGTCAGCTAAAAATATACTTAATGGACCTATGGAAACAACGATGGTCATCAACAACTAGTCCGCTACGACTCCTACTAGATAGTCCAAAACGCCAAGGAATCACCCACCTTAATCTTCCAAGGAGCATCATTTCAAAAATTGTCCAACTTCGATCTCTACATTTTCCCACTAAGTGTTACTTGAAACGCATCGGAAAGATAGACTCAGATCTATGTTCTTGCCCTGAACAGTCAAAGCAAGATATTAAACACTTGCTTTTTAAATGTAAAAAATTAAATAAAGCTAGGGCCATCCTTCCAAGGCACCTCAGCAAGCTAAAATTACATTTTAACATAGAAAAAGCACTGTCATCCAAAAAAGTCTTCCCAGCTATTGTAAGCTTCTTTAATGAAGCAATAAGTGAGTGTAACTGACAATTTGATAACCTACAACCATTGTACCCTTACACTATATCCTTCCCTCCCTCTTTCCTATCCTCAATCCTAGACCTACCCTCACCCCTACCCAAAGGGTAGTACTTTGAGTATACCCTACCTTCCCCATGTACAAAGGCAAACTAACAAAATAATGTACCACTAAAGTTATGTTAATAAAGTCACGGCAATAGGCGAGAGCCTACGCCCGTTATAAAAAAAAGACCGAGTTGTCTGCTCAAACGCTGCACAACAACTGTATTTTCTCTCTCCAACAAGTTCACCAACGTTCTCCCAAAGAAAGACCCAGGAAGTCAACGATAGAAAAAAAAAGAGTCAACAATGGAAAATAACAGAAAGTCAACAGAGGGGGTATAACAGACCAGAGTAACGACTAGAAAAGAGGATGGAGGAGAAAGAAAGCTATAGGCTTTCCCCAGGGCTCCTCGCTACAATTGGTTCGTCCCCAAAACCCAGAATGGTGTCCACTCCTACCGCAATGTTTCTTTTCCTTAGTTTCTCGAATAACACATCCCTTTCATGTGTGAAGTTGTGACATTCCATTAGTAAATGCTTTACATCTTCCTCTTCTTCCCCACAATATCTGTATACCGCATTTTCACTCATATTGAATCTAAAGAGCCACGCTCCTATTTTCCCGTGCCCACACCTTAATCGTAACATCGCTATTGCCTCCCTTCTTACCCTAATACTTGTCCATCTGTTGCTCCCCAGGGTTTCGGTTTTTAAAACAAGTTTTTGTGTTTTCATTAATTTCGTTTCACTTAAAAATTCTCTTTCAATTTCTTTTTTCGTTATGGATTTGGCTTTGTGTCTAGTTATCCTATTCTCTATTAACTTATTGGACACCTTTCCTTCCTTTGCCGCTTTGTCAGCTTCTTCATTGCCTCTTATGCCGACATGCGCCGGTATCCATTGAATTATAATTGTATTTCCCTCCATCCTGAGTTCCTTCAGTTTTTTCTGGATTTCCTGTGTTACCTGGAAATAAGTTCTACTTCCCCAGCTTCTTATCACGGCCAAAGCTGCTTGTGAGTCCGATAATATCGCATATTTTCCTGACGTTTTCTCCGATATCCATTTCAAGGCTTGTAGTACTTCATTTAACTCAGCGGCTAGAACAGATGTGTGCGGTTCCATTTTGTAGTTTTGACTTTCCCCTGTTTCCTCGATAAAAACCCCGCATCCCGTATTTCCAGCCTCGTCCTTTGACCCGTCAGTGTAGATTTTTTAAAATCTCCACACTTGTTTTCTATAAAATATAGTGTTTTTTGCGCGGTCGCTCCGTTAGTCTTTTCCTTCGTCGTTATTTCGTTAATCTCCGTATGAATGTATTTCGCTTCCAATTCCCACGGGGGTAACAGATTTCCAAAAAAATTCCCTTGCGTAATACTTGGTAGTTGGTGTCTACTTTTAAGCTCCACGTAGTTTTCCCATGTCTTCGTCTTTTTATTTACTATTTCTTGAACTATTATATCTTCTTTATGACACTGCATCATTCTGTTCAGATAACACTGTTCGAGCATTTCTCTCCTACACCGCAATGGTATTAAGCCTGACACACACAACAATACATCGATAGGAGTGGTTTTCGTAGCCCCGACAATAATTCTGATGGCTTTGTTTTGGATAGTCTCTAGTATCTGTAGTTTCCTAAAATTAACGTTTTGGTAGGTAAAACATGCGTACTCTAACTTTGATCTGATAAAATTCGTGTAAATAGTCAGTAAAACTTTAATGTCAGCCCCCCATCTTGTTCCGGCTAATTTGCTCAAAAGCCCGACTGCTTTCAGACCTTTTTCCCTTATATATTTAACATGTGCTTCAAATTTTAGCCTTCTATCGAAGATTACTCCCAAAAATTTTGCCTGATCAACCCTTTCGATTTCTACCTCATTGATTTTTATCGTCTTACTGGTTCCATTTTTCGTTTTCTGGAGATCACAATGTATTTAGTTTTTTCCGCAGAGATTTTAAAACTGTTCATTTTGCACCACTGCTCTACTTCTTTGACTGCACTTCTCATTTTGTCCATTGCTATATCGATACTTTTCCCCTGGGTCCAAATTCCCGAGTCATCTGCGAATAATGATACCCCGGTGTCCCTCATTTTTGTGGGGAAATCTGCTAGCATCATGTTAAAAAGCCATGGGCTCAGTACGGCGCCTTGCGGTATACCCCTTACTAACATTTTTTGGCTGGAAAAACACGAACCTACTCTCACCTCCTTTGTCCGGTTCGTAAGATAGCTTCTTAGCATTCCTAGAACTGGACCTACAATGCCTTTGCATCCTAGTTTATACAATAGCCCGTCGATCCATACTGAATCATACGCGGCTGTGAAACCGATTAGTAAGGTAATTAAAACCCATCCTTTGTTAAAAACATGTTGTGCCTTATTTGTCAATCTCATAAGTTGATCCATCGTGCTTCTTCCTGCTCTGAACCCTGACTGCGACATAAAAAACCAACCGTTATTTTCAGATAACCAAGCAAGTCTCTTCATGAGGGCTCTTCCGAAGACTTTTGCAATACACGAAATGAGGGAAATAGGCCTATATGAACTTAGAGTCTCCGGGTCTTTGCCTGGTTTTAATATAGGTATGACTACCGCGTTTTTCCAATCGTTTGGCACAGTGCCGCATTCTAGTATATAGTTGTAAATCTTCCGCAATGCACGTCTCCAGTTGTTGGGTAGTCTTCCTAACAGATTGTAGTGGACTTTATCCTTGCCCTGGCTTGTTTTCGGTGTTGAAGCTAAAATGTCGTCTAATTCCCACTCAGTGAAGGGCTTGCCCAGCTCACAACTTCCATTCCTTTCATTGACCCTGTTCTGGATTTCCCATCGTATTTGTGTTATGTCTTGGTCTTGTGTGCTTACGTTCGGTCCTTCGCTTTGTATTTTTGCAAAATGCTTAACCAGGGCCTCTGCTTTCTCCTTGTCGTCATTTAGTGTCCTTCCGTCTAAATGTGGGAGAGCGATGTCCCCGGTACTTCGGGGTACACCTTCCATTCTTCTGATCAGGTCCCACATTTCTTTCATGGAAGTCTGTCCGCTTATCCTCTCGACCCTATCTCTCCAGTGTTCTCTCTTTGTTTCCTGCGTGATTCGCTTGCATGCTGCTTTTGCTTTTTTATATGCTATTAGGTTTTCTGGTGTTGGGCTTCTTTTGAAAATCCTGTACTTTGTTCTTGTATGACTGAGTGCCTGGCTACATTTTTCACTCGACCATGATTTTCTGACTTTTCCCTTTACCTCTCTTTTCCCTTTTCCCCACCTCTTTCCTCTCCACCTTTTAGTGGTATATGTTTTTTTGTAATTTCGATTAGATGATTGACAAATTTTGTGTATCTCTCGTCTACCCTGCCCCTGCTTGTGTACTCTTCTATCCTCGTATTTTCTCCAATTTCTCCTCGTATTTTCTAATCTCGTATTTTCTCGTATTTTCTCGCCAATTGCCCCAGTCCGCTTTTCGAAAGTCCCATTGTGTCGTTTCTTGTCTCGTTTTGCTCCCTATTGACCCTTGTACCTCGATGATGATGGGTAGGTGGTCACTTTGTAACATTGGCCCTGTGGTCACCTGTACTTTGTCATGGATACTAGCCGATGTGAAGACTAGGTCCAAAGTTTATATAGTTCCTCTTTCCGTCACACACGTACCAACTCCCTTATTTGAGGCTAAAAGTAACTGTTCCCAGTCTTCCAAAAAATTAAACAGAATATTTCCCCGAGTATCATTAAAATTCTTTCCGTTCCAAAAGTCATGATGGGAATTAAAATCACCGAAAAATACAACGTTCTTCTCGATGCCAATTTGTGACAAATAAAAGCTTTACTCCTGTTTCGTTATTTGATTTGTTCCTTCACCAGATTGCACGTTGAAGTAAGTTCCGACTAGATATATTTCTTTCCCTTCCCATTTGACTTTGACGCACCCTATTTCAAAAGTCCCGTTGGTGAAACTTTTCAGTGGGAACCAATCCGCATCCACACTACGTTTGACAAAGAATAATATACCTCCGCCTCTCTTGTCTGTCCTGTCTTTTCTGTAGTTTTATTATCCATTTACACTAACTTTGTTTCCCTGCTTCAGCCACGTTTCGCATTTAAAAATTCCATCGGGTTTCTTTTCCATCTCGCTAATATATGCGCATAAGGCATCAAATGTGGGACAATGCTTCTAGCACTCCACGTCAAGATTTTTACAAGTTCAGCCATTCAAATAGGATTCCAAGTGTATCCTCATCCGCTAATATATTTTTCCCTTGTCGAATAACTTCTTCCCATTTCTTTTCCCAGCTGTCTTCATTTAAGTAGATGGTGATGAAGCTTCGTATAACTCTTTGGATGAGGCCCCAGAAGCCCTTAGTCTTTTGATCCTTGGTGGTACCTTTTTCTCTGTCCTTTTCTTGGTTGGCACGCCCCTTGGTCGCTTTTGTCGTATTTCCTGCCTCCGAACTCCCCTTTTCCTTGTCCTTGACCTCTGAGGATGTTCTAATATCGACTCTGTTCAATATCCCTTTCATCATTGCTTCTCTATACGATCCTGATTTGGCTAGATCCTCTTTCCGCGTGGTTACTGACTGCCCGATTGCTCGCCGTGTAGTTTCTGGTCCAACCGCCCCCAGTTCTTCAAACCTTTCTGTGGACCAAGAGCCAATAGGTCAAGAGGAGGGATACCTGCCTCTACTTCAAGTGCCGATGTGGGTGTTGTTTTAATTGCGCCCGTTAGTAGCAGAAGACTTCTTCTGTGGAGAGAACGGATAGGGGATATACTAGATAGGTTAACATTAGACCAGGCTGCTAAGCCATATAAAATTTTTTAATATAGTAGACTAAGTATAAGAGTTCTGAGTTTGTTGATCGGGATCTTAGGTAAGAATTTGAATAGTCTGTAGAGACGGTTTATGATATAGTTTCCTTGTGCGGCAAGGTGAATAGTTTGTTTAGTCCAATTCAGTTTCGAATCGTACTTTAGACGGAGATAACGAATTTCTTGTTTTGGGTGTATTAAATTTTCTCCCCATAGTAAGGGTGTATTGTCTTGGTTTCTTTTACGACTGAAATGGATCAATTCAGTTTTGTCTTTAGAAAAGGAGAGGCTCAAGCTCTTTCCCCATTTTTCTAGCGCTTTCAAGCGTTTTTTGAGAACCTTTACATTGGCTTTACCGGATTTCCCTGTTATTAAAAGAAGAAGGTCATCTGCATAAGCTTGGGAGATGATTTTAGTTGACTTAAGTATTCTAACAGCGTCGTCAATATAGATCAGAAAGAGTATGGGAGAGAGTGGGGATCCTTTTACAGTCCTTTCTAATAGGTAATGCCGCAGTTATTCTCAAATCTTTGGCTCTTACAGAGCAAAACTATTTGCATGCACTTGAGCTTTTGCACAACCGGTTAAGACGCAATGACGTCATCATTACAGCTCATATGAAAGGTCTTCAAGAGATCCCCTCAATCCGTTCTTCAAGAGACGTATTGCAGTTGCGTAATTTGTACGATACATGTCAAGGACACAGATTCGTTGACACAGTGTAAAAAATTTCGACCTTTTAATGGTCGGAAATATTACCGAAAACCGTGTTCACCAGGATGGTCGTTTTTTATTACCCATATTATCATAATGGTAGTGGTATCCAAAAAATGGTAAGTAAAAACACCGTCAATTAAGTCGAAAATCACCCAAGTTTGGCGTATTCTAAAGCCAAAAAAGGGTTGAAATTAATACATAAAATGGTGTTCTTGTACAAAAGAAGGCACATAAAATTCTCAGAAAATAGACTTGATTACACCAATAATTGATAATCCATATAACCTAAAGATGGTTCATGCTTAAAATCAAAAAAGGTTTCTCTGCCCTAAACATGGTAATTAATAAAGCCATTGAATGGGATTAATTAATATGAAAAATAAGTCGCATTGGCAGTCGCATAAAGAGGATCCTCGTACCCACTACTTGAAAACATGTCCAAAATTTTTTTTTATGTATTGTGCCAGATTCAGCAACTTGTCAAAAATAATACTAGATTACATGGGGTTCAAACGTAGAACGGCACAGAAATCGACAACAAAAAGACAAATCAGCGACAAATGCAGAAAAAGCACATTATAACAAACGATATTATTGTTTGGTTAACAAAGAACTTGTAAAAAAAAGTTATTCAGGAATTTGTTTCAGAAACATTTTCACGCAATCGAGATTCCTAGAAGCTTCATCCTGCAGTCCAAGGATCTCTCCTTGGAGGAAAAGGAGAACGTGACTGATCCCTTTTGGCTAGACGATGTTGAATATGTAATATGAGGCCATAAGGCAAGCCAGGGCTCCTTCAATATCGGACGGGGCAAGGAATGGTTTTCCATCCATGATGATTGTGAGAGAACGGCCAACGGATACTTTATACGGTGCCTGGTGTTTCGGCTCTTCTGAAATAATTGAGGCCAAACTGCCATCCTTTGACAATATGAGAAATTATTATGACAAAGTTAAATAAGACAATAAGTTAGTAAGTTAAAATGACAAAGTTAACGAAATATTAATACGACAGATTAACGTAGATTTAACTCAATATAATACTCATACTTCTCTCTGATCGAAGAGCAGTCTTCCCATCTTCGCTAGCCTTTTGCTTGTGCTTAAAAGAACGGTAATCATTTGCAAAGCAGCCCGTGATGCCGCATCTGAAATGTAAAATAATTAAAATCATAAATCTTATAAACGGTTTTTACCATAGTCATCATCCAACTGCGCGTATGCCGGGTTGAGGAGAAATTCTCTAATACCCTTAGAGCTCTGTGCTTTCGCCACGGCAATTATCTTCGGTACAAATCTCCTCCAATTTTCCTTAAACTTAGTTACTGTCCCACTTCCGAGGAGCAAGTCCAATTCCCAAAGTAGCTGGAATACCAATTTTACAAGTAACTAATAAATGTTTACATGTATTAATAAATTAATAAATAGTAAATGTTTACATTTATTATGTTACAAAAAATATTTTAAATACATACGTATACTTCCTGGTTCAGGTACGGACAGGTTGCATTAACGTCATCAACCGATTGCAGCGAGCCACTGATAATTACATTCCTTCGGTCTTGATGAGTCAGCTGCATCAGAACTTTTACTTCGTGACCAGAAATGTTCTTCATGTAAAGTTCAAGCATTTTGTCAACGTTCTTCTTGTAAGAAACCGGATCATCTGGGGGAAATGCAAAAAATAAAGCAAATTTTACACTTACATGGGTAATTTGATTTCAATTTCAATACGTACTTTGCTGCGTTACTTCACTGGTTGAACAAGAGTCAATAGTCACACGACCGGGAGACAGTAAACATGGCGCTTTCTTTGCAGGGCGGCCCTTTTTGGTTACAGTCTTCAAGTTTCCACGTTCACGTGCAAATCTTCTGGTTAACTTGTATTTCAAAGTAGCCTGAAAAAATAAAGTAATTTGCAGAAAAGCATACAATAAAAACTTTACCATTGATGCCGAGAAATCATTTGGATCCACATTGAGAGAAGGATATTTTCGCAAGAGTTTTTCGGCAAGTTGCGTCACGCTGCTCGGAGACGGACTACGAATGGGCTGAATAGAGTCAACGACTCGTCGAACAACTTTAGCCATCTGTGAATTAGTTAAAGCAGCCCCTTTCTTCAACTTGCTATCTATCTCGACCCCGAAAGAATTGGGGATTTCATAGTTCCAAGGGATGGGAACATGAAAATCAACGTGCACTTCGTTGTCCCCTTAGGTACCTGTTGATCAGAAAATATTAACAATTGCCCGAAGACATTAAAATATAGCACAAACTTCTGTTCAGAGTAATTGCCGCGTGATCGTTCGGTGCCTCTGGGTCAAACAGCTCCTCTCCCTATACCTCAAAAAATTCTTCAATGGGTTCCGTGCTTGCTGTGCTCTCATTATCTGCACACGCTCCCAAGTCTGAAATACAACAATGAAAGAAATCTGACATAAGTAATATGAAAGAAGATTATTAGCGTCTGCTTGAACTTTCCAGGCAACTTTCAGACAGTCAAATACAGGATATACATAGGCTTGTTTTCCACAACCATTAGGAATAAAAATCAAATACAAATCAAATACAAATACAAATATAAAGTTAATATACAATGACAAGTTCAGACTTACCAGAATGTGAGGAGGTAGAAGGCGCGAGTGAAGGAATTAGAATGCACGCTGTCTCAGCGAGTTTGGCGCGCTATATTGAATTGTTCATAAGTACGGAGGTTTCCTCTACTGCTGTCCACCACCCGGAGAAATTTTTGTCTTCGCGCTCAAAATATCTTATGGTTCTTCCATTCATTGCTGTTCGAACCATCTCACTAGTTCTTGCTTTAGCAAAAATCGTTTCTTTTAATCTGTCAACGTCTGAATGATTATCCTTTGAGAGGAAGTTGAACACAACGCTTTGTCTTCAAATAATACTAACACATTTTTCTCCATCGCAACCTTACAAAAAAAAAACTTTCAGAAAGCAATGAGAAATAGACTGTATCATGTACCAAGTAGCTCTTCCCGGGTCAAGATCTGACGGTCGACTGACTTGTCCGATTCCTTTCCTCAAAATCTGGAAAAAAAGACAACGCCCAAAAGGGGGCTAAGCATCTGATACGTATGGGATATAGGCAAAGGGACATTTTGACTAGTGTCTCGGAAGCGTGGGAAAGGTGTTCAAGACGCTAACCCACGCCGTTGCGTCAAACTTAGCTGTCAAATTGAAATTTATTATAGGTCCCGGAAAGGGCCCTAAGGGTCTTCTGAACTTTTCCCCTTCAGAAGTCTCAGAAGTGTACGTTTAAAAGTCAACCCAGTTCAGTTTAAAATAACCGCTCAGTATAGAATGTCTTACGAACTTTGCCTGTAATTTTTTTCAGTTGTTACATGCAGGTTAATTGTGAAATGTTATATTTTCTCATTCGTAAAACAAACAACGAACGTGAAACCACAACGGAAAATGGCGGCAAGTTGTAACTTCTATAAGTGTGAAATAAATACGTGCAACTTTGTTGCCTTAGAAATGAACAAGTTGTTGAAACATTATAGTGTTATACATCGAGACGACCCACAGTTTAAGAGCACTTGTCTTACTGAAGAATGTGGCCACAAGGGAATATTTCTGACAACACGTGGTTTATACCAACATATGAAAGTACATCATCCCAGTAGCCTTCAATGTAGTAGAGAGACTTCAAAGGACATTCCTCATTCGGACATGCCA
>JAHZNP010002035.1:0-11599 GCA_020615345.1 Triops cancriformis | reverse complement strand
TGATCAGCAAATCATTGATTAAAGGTGCAAATTGTTTTTGTTCTTCTGTGTTTAATTTTTTGTAACTAGCAACTGACATTGAATAAACATAAGAACGTCAACAGGCTGTAAGCCTACGACGTAATGTAATCTAAAAGAAACGTATTACTGTATTTCATAGATAAACCTACAATCCGTGTGGACCAAGCCTAAGCTGACGACCTTGATCAACATACACGTTTCACGT
This sequence comes from Triops cancriformis, assembly GCA_020615345.1. Taxonomy (NCBI): domain Eukaryota; kingdom Metazoa; phylum Arthropoda; class Branchiopoda; order Notostraca; family Triopsidae; genus Triops; species Triops cancriformis. Next base: position 11,373 of record JAHZNP010002035.1, on the reverse strand, counting down.
CTGAAGAACGCGATCCTCTCGCTTTAAGGCCCCGGAATACCGACCTGGGATTATGGGCGAATAACATAAGCCATGTTAAGTTGTTTTCAGGTGGTAACTCAAAAACCTTGTCCGATACGATTTCGGTTCTCACTAGTAAATTTAGAAAAAATATGTCAAGAAAAAAGCACTCCAATACTTTTCCGTTTTTCTACAGTTTAAAATATACGTAAAGTATTTTTAAATGGAAACTAAAAGTTTTTTCTAGCTATACATTTTCTGAATATACTGGTGAAAACCAAATATCAGATCGGACAAGTAGTTTTTAAGTTATCACCTGAAAACAACTTCGCATAGCTCATGAAATTCGCCCAGAAGTAAAGGTCGCTGCATCGGGGCATTAAGCAACTCTACCATAAATAGTCGATTTCCACTGAGCTCCTGGCATTTCTTAAGCTTAACATCACAAAGAGGCTACATGTCATCATCAAAAGGGCAAAGAGCAGACGAACTAATTATAATGACACGATTCGTTAAAAAGGAGGTGAAAACTCGGCCCATCTCTTTCGGCTAAACTTAGCTTAAAACTAGTTATTTCCTTCTGTCTAGTCGGAAGTCGGCCAAAGAAGGGCGATAGATTTCTTTTCCTTCCTAGATACTTCCTTTTGCACACTTTAGGACACTAGGATCTCAGTGGTAATCAGCCCTTACTGTTACGTATACTGTACTTGCCACTCCTAAATTGAACCAAGTCGTAAGTTTAGGGAGTTTACTAATCTTTTCTTTCTCCTCTGCAGCTTTCTTTCTTTTCTGCGCCCCGCTTAAAGCATTACGCTTCATTTTCGGGTAAAAAGAAACTTAAGCTATGCGAAAAACTAGCTGAAATTGAGTTTGTTGAAGAGCAGTGAAAACCAAGACGGCTGAAGCAGTTTGAGAATCAAAACAATGGGGCTAGCTCTTACGCAGTCCTACAGTGCGGCGCTACGGTCATTGAAAAAACTGACCTCTAAGTTGCATACTGCGGCAGTCTCTATGGTAGTACCATACGTGTAAGTAAAAAAAAATTTCGAGTTTCCCTGTTTTAGCGCGTTTTTATTTAGTATTAATACATGCTGGAAGTCAAATTTTGATTACTTCAAATTCTGCATTAACAATGGAATATAAGATTTATTTATGACAAGCCGGTAGGATGGGCCCCTAGACACGTGGGGCCCTGGGCCATGGCCCAGTTGGCCCATGCGGAAAGACGGCCCTGGTGCTGATTGATATCGCTTCTCCCCCCATGAGCAATGGAGAAATGCACGTTACAGTGCTGGCAAAAAAATTTCGACCCGTCACTACAAAGGTTGTCCAGTTTAATGAACTTGAACTCCTTTTGGAGATCATCATTAAAAGTGCAACTTCGTTTCTTAGACATTGTACACGTTAACACACTGAACACTGCAAGGATTTAAAAAAACAAGCAACTTTTGATCACAGAACAAGCAAACGCTTAAACTAGAAACCGTTGCGATTCATATATGCAAGTGTGGCGAGGCAAATCGCAAGCCGGGAGAGGGAGGAGTTAGATTACGTTTTTCCCTCAGTTTCCAGCTTCTACCCTTCCTCAGCCTAGAACGGATGGGAAAAAGCGTCTTACGAGCCCGAACAGCGAGTTCGATCCGCTAAGAAGGCACGGTGTTTAACAGTCGGTCTACTACTGCAATTTTTACTTCGACTAGGGATCGTTAATTATTTATTTCGAATTTAAAATTCTTTTGAATTCGTCATTTGTAAATAAAAATACAGCACATTTACCATTTCTTTAAAAAACGGGACAAAACCGCCTTTTTGGTGATAAAAACGGGACACCTTACAATGAACGAAAAAACGGGACTGTCCCTTTCAAAACGGGACGTATGGTCACCCTAACACTGGATAATACATCAAAAGTAAAGCTTATTAAACTCGTGTAAATAATTGTAAAGAAAATGTTGGCCAGCAGTGTTTCTTCTTGATGGGTAAACATGTTTTGTTTCATGTCCTTTTTTACCACTTCTAGACAAGGAACATCTTTAGACTTTTGCTCCATTACATAGCGATCTACCGTCTTGAAGGGTACCCAACATGACTGACCGGCAGATCTAATTAACTCTCCTTTTTTATTACCAGGGACACGGCAGTCTTCAAGTTCTCCTTAATATATTGCCTTCTCTTCTTTTTTGAAGCACTTATGTTTCTGAAACAAAGTACATAATTTAAGAAAGAAAAAATTCAGTTGTAGCCTGCAATCCAGTCCTAGAATTCGTGAAATTCAGTCATGGAGAGTTTTCACGCCATGGTATCTCCTCAAGTTCTCTGATTTATGCAACCAGTAGTACACATAATACGAACTTTACAAAGGAAAGACTAAGAAAAAAGCAATCTCCTAGTATATCCTTCATGTCAGAGGTTTCTAAGTTATTTCTGTCAACAAAACCAAATACAGTTTGGTACTACGATACGTGTCAAACTGGTAAAACTGATGTGTCATAGAGCTAGACACCACCATTTTGAAGCAATGTCAGTTTTCTGAAAGAAGGTGGGGAATTCTATGCTAATCATCACGGTTTTGTGTTCTTAATACTCAACTGTACCTCCTGTCAAATGCTGACAATTTCAAGGCGCATACAGCCTGATTGACAGAGTTCAGTTTACGGCAAAAAACCCAAGTTGTGGAATGTGAAAAACTAGTTAAATTTTTTTAATTCGCGTTCTTGTAATCTTTATGTGCTGTTACTCCGTTCAGATATTGGTACCGTAGATATCTCTGTCCAATATTTTTCTTTTACGAAAATTCTCAGTAGATTTTTTTTATAAGAGCACTGTGTCAAAGTAAACCCGTGTCAAACTACCCGACTCTCCCCTACATTGCATCGCAAAACGGCTACTTCCCATCAAAAGGATTTTTATTGATAGTTAAGAGAATGAATGTAAATACATTGTCGGTTTATTTGCAGAGTCCCTGACCTCTAATGTCTCTAATATTGGCACGTCAACAACCCAAGTAGCACACATACTTTCTTTAACCGTTCAATAGACGTCTAAAAGCAGACGTGAGACGTACAGTGGAAAAGCTTATAAAACGCTTTTTTTATGTCCTAATGTCCTCGCTGCTGACGTATATTTGTATACGTTCAAAAGACGTATACCGTGAAACTAATAAGAGACGTTTCTTCTGTAGATTCCTTACGTTAAAGCGACGTCGAAATTGAGTCCAAAATTACGTATACTGGAGGCGTTTTTAACGCTTAATGCACGGACAAGTTATCTTCTACTTGTTATTTAGCATGGTAATTATTTTCATAAAACAATACAATTTCACTTTCAGTTAAACTGAATTTATTAACTCCATAGAGAAAAGTCATAATACAATACAAGTTGAATTTTTCAGTTATAACATTTTAACTAGAACATATTAACTAGCGAAAAGAACATCAGTGAGGACAGGTAAAGTCTAGAAAAAACAAGTCAATTTAATTTGCAGCTAATTTTACGGCATTGTAGGTTGACATCCAAATATGTAAAAGTACATGAATTTGAGACGCGTTAAATATCCCTTGATTTAAATTTCATTCGGCAGGCTCCGTTTCATTTGGCCTTTCCATCTTGCAGGAGCCTGTTTTAAAAAGGAGCAGGTGGTGTGTTTGAATACAAGCTTCTCTAAATCCTTAAATTTTGGATTCGCTCTCACACCGTCTGAAAATGGAAAATGAATGTTAGTTCAGTTTCTCCATCCCAGCGTGAGCCAAACTCATCGCCGCTAAATTGTGAATGCTTCAATAAACCAAAATTGACTTACTCTGAATCAAATTAGTCATGATTGATTTACGAATTCCTGTTTTTTTTTATTTCGCGCCCAGTGTTGACGACCTTCCTAGTTGAATTCTTTCCATACACTGTCGCATCCCAGTTTTCCAAGCGTTTCGAATGTCACTTTCAGTGTTTTTCCCTCCTACCAACCGAATAGTCGATACCTGTAAAAAATGTGATGTGAACTAGTTTTCAGAACAGTTTAAATGCAACAAGGCAATGAATACTGCACATATTTTACTTACAAAACTTTTTTGTACTTCGACGTGCTGTAATTTCCTTTCCAGAGTTTTAAATTCCTCAACTGTTTTGATTGGTATATCCTCCATAATGGGTAATGCCTCTGTTTGAGCTGCTCCAACGCCTTCTTCGATACGGGAAAAACGTTGCTGTAACTCTTTCTGGTTTTCCCTAATCTCCGCAGGCGATGTGATTATTTGTCTAAAACAACTAGAGGTCGCATTGCCGGAGCCTAGGACATATTAAATAGTTAATCAAGTATATTATTATTATTTACTAGTGCGAATAACGTACTTTTTCTAGTTGCATTCCCGTTCCGTGTTTCCTGGCCAATTAGTGGTAGTGGACTGCTTTCCTGTTCGCGTGAGCCTGAATGATTTAGAAATCCCATTTACCATCAGTTTTTTTTACAGTAAGACTGTATACCGTTCACTGTTAATCCTTGGCTTAACAATGCTGTCTGGAAAGAGCCAGGTGCGGCAGTACATTCAGGAGAGGGTGGTAGAGTGTGTGGGTCTCTGCCCGACTGTTCTAAAAACGGAATCAAATTTAATGGAAAGTAATGTAACATTTGAAAGTACGAAAAGAATACAAATAGTAGTGATTCATCATTTGAGGTTGTAGATAAATTGAGCTGTAAAAATTGTTAATGAACATTTAATTTAAATTTTTACCGGTTGACAGTGAGTGGTTGTGATGGGGCAAAATGGCATTGGCATCCGGCAGAGAGGTGGTGGGGCGAGGTCAGAAAGCTCCATCGCTTCCTCACTTTCGACTATCTCGGCTACGTTCTGCAATTGTTGCTCTTGGGAGCCAGTGCTTGGAGAATAAATTTCAGTTCGGTATGCAATCCCTTTGCCGTTTTCAACTTTAGCAGCTGCATCTTCGAAGCGTTCTAAATTATAAAAACATTAATTGTAAGAATATTGGCAGACAAGCAATACAAAAATTGTAAAATTACCGTGAGACGACAGGAATTCGAAAGCATACTTAGGCCAAGCTGGGTTGTACCCTTTGCTGGTTCTGGCCGCGCTGTCAAGCTTGTGTGGAGGGAATTTGGGAAAGAAACATATTTCTTCTACTATCCAGCTATTCGGCACTAAAACGGAAGCACGCTTTGTTGCGGCTGTTCGCTGAATAACGACACAAAAATAACCCATAACTGCAAATGAGGGAGAATTTACACAACTCAGTAGTTTAACAGCAACCTAATGCACCGTTCGATTGACCGTTATACGACAAGAATGAAAAATTAAGTCCAGTTCTAGCTTAAGATGGCAACAATGAATATAATTTTGGCCAGTTGTAATTCTCCACGTCATCAAGAAGGAAACATAGCGAATATCAAGCGTTTGTGTCAACAATGAATTATTTTATTTAGCTTTTCCGCTATACGTATCTTAAACTCGTAACGTGTGGTAGTTACATGTGGTAGTAAAACCAAATATACTTAATTGTATCTGTTTATTTGTGTACACACAACGAATTACACAAGAGGTAAGTTAATAATTTGCACTTTTCGTTGTTTTTTAAATTGTACTGTTACACTGTACAATACTCCTTAAAAAAAGTGTCCCCATCCGAAGTCCCGATGCCAATGCCACTGCTGTTACGGGAGCGTATCTATCGTTTGCGAACATTCATGAACCCTAGCAATGCTTTCCAACTGCCATGCAGTTAGCATAGGGTGGTTTGTTGGGAGTATTTTCTACGGTTACTTTTCTTGTGTCTTACGAATTGAAATACAAAAAAAGCTAATTTCGTGCTTTCTCTTACCAATACGTTTCGAACATAGTCTTCTGTAAAAAAGTATATGAGTAGGCGAAAAATAATGTATGGCATTTATTTGTTTAAATTGTTTAATGTCAGTCTTAAAGGGCAATGGACACCAAAAACATAAATAGAGATTTTGATGGATTATTATAATACACATTCATAAGAATGAAGAATTTTGTTTCGATTTTTTCTGACCAGCCGTTCTGGCGATATTTATTTCCAAAGTTTTGGCCTTTTCCCGCCCTGAGAAGCGTGACGTCACGGGGGTGAAAATTTGAATTTCATAGACAACGGACGTCGAAAACGTATTTAGAGTTTATGATGGATTATTATAATAATCATTATTCTAAAAATAAAGAAGTTTGTTTCAATTTTTTCTAATCACCAGTTCTGCAGATATTTATTTCCAAAGTTTTGGCCTTTTCCCGTCCTTGAGAAAAGTGATGTCACGGGGGTGAAAATTTGAATTTCACATTTCTTATTTCCTAAATATCTTCGTTATTATTTCGCACCTGGGAAAAAGAGGTATATATCCGGAAACTAAATTTTTTTGCTCTTTTTATAAAACAAAGTTGTTTTTAGCTGTCTATTGCCCTTTAATGTAATGCAAATTGACTGTAATATTTGTTCATTGGTTTTAATTATTTCATGTTAATATTACTGTAATGCAAATTGACGGTATATATTTTAGCTATGATTAAATCGAAGAACTTTGTCAATGATGCTTTTACGATTTCGTACGTTTTCATTTTTAAGACATTTTATATTTTATATTTTACCAAAGCATTTAATTATTTCGTTAATTTGTTTAAATTGTTCAATGTTAGTATTAATATAATGCAAATTGACGGTATATATTTTAGCTACGACTAAATCGAAAAACTTTGTCAATGTTGCTTTTACGATTTCGTACGTTTTCATTTTTAGGTCCTTTTTTATATTTTACCAGTTCATTTTGTTATCATTTGGTTAATTTGTTCATGTTACTTTTAAGAAACCGTACGTTTTCATTTTTCGGACATCCTTATTTATTTTATTTTAGTATTATATTTTACTATTAAATTTACTGTAACATTTTATTATTATATTTTTTTACAAACTGTTACTTACTGTCCAACCTTAGTACCCTTAAAAATTATTATTCGTGCAAATTTAATTAAAGTTGGAAAAACATTTCCCAAATTAACTTTATCAAGCGAATGAAATTCCAAAAATTGCGAAAATCGACAATTGAATAAATTATATAATATCGACAGTACACTGCAACACTGCTTAAAAGCGTTCCTATCCAAAGTCTCTATGTTAATGCCATGGCAGTTGAGGAAGCGTGTCGCTCTCCATCATTTGCGAACGTTTTCCTGAACCGCAACAGTTTCATGCAGTTTGCATATGGAGAATTGAAGGTTATTTTCAAAAAGCGAAATGCGGCAACGCCATTTAATATTTAATCTTACAAACAAAAACGAAAAGAAACGTCACATACAAACACCACGGTAGTAGCGTGAGTGGTGTCCTAATGCTGGCCACAAAACCCTTAGTAGCGTTGCATTAGCGTTTCGAGCTTTTTATTTATATGATTTTTGTTGAAAGCACTTTTGCACGCATTATCTGTAAAAATGTTCACATATTTTTTTGGAGTATTGTTTCATGTTTAATATACATCCGGTGTGAAACTCCATGTATTTCCTCTGAAAAAATGTGCGCCAACTAGCCCCTCCCACTATTTTGAATCATGGCATTTCCGGATTTCAAACCTTAGTTTATTTGATAAATAAATTACAATTCCACTCCCAAGTTACATCTGTACCAATTTAGTAAAGTTTTATACAATTTACAAAAACAAATGTTTTAATAATTTCAGGAAAATGCCAAAGCGTAGGTTAAAAGACGTCGTCGGTAATCGACAACGAAGAAGAGTAGCCGAAGAAGTGAATGCCATAATTGCACGGATAAACCCTGAGTTTGAAGAAAATCTAGTGGACATGGCTGCTTCAGATCTTCTAGTCGAAGGAAGTTTCCAATGTGATAGTGCTAATAGGCAAGACATTGGTCGGAACCAGCCACAAATTGCAGAAACCAACAATCGGCCAAAGACTCCGGAAGAAGAATTGGGATTGGAAGAATTGAAGAGTTGGGCGGATTCCGAGTTCAGAAACAGCGATGACGAGTATTTTAGTGCGATTTCTGAGACCGATACGGACGATGACAGTCTGTCGTTCTTTGAAGAAGAGGTTGTGGAAAATCTGGCTGTAGATAACCAGAACGACGAAAATCCAGTGACACTCGAAGATCGGCTAATTTCAGCTATTGCCAATTGGGTTCTTGAATGTCACATCCCGCGATCCCATGTCGACAAGCTACTGCAAGTATTGCGTGGTGAAGAAAATATGAACTTTTTACCAGCGGATCACCGATCACTTTTAAATTCAATGCGACACGTAGACTTAATAGACTTACCTCCTGGAAAATATTATCCCTTTAAATTAGCAGTTCGATTAGCACGTGTCGTCGATGAAATTGCGAATCACGATTTGCCCGCAACTCTTCGAATCCACGTAAATGTGGATGGGTTGCCCATGTCTAAGAGTACGGGAAACTGCTTTTGGCCAATACTGGCTAGAGTATCTAATTTACCGGATTCAGATCCTTTTGTTTGTGGCTTATTCTATGGAGAGAAAAAAACTCATAATTTTAATGCTTTCTTAAAATATTTCGTTGACGAGGCTTGTGAGTTAGAAAGCGAAGGCTTGTGTGTTACGGGGGTAAACGTAGGCGTCAAAATAGAGGCATTCATTTGTGATGCCCCAGCGTCATCTTTAGTTAAGGGGGTCAAACCATATGGAGGATACTTCTGTTGTCAGAAGTGTACCACAAATGGAGTGCGTTTCGGTAGTGTTTGAATAAGTGAGCGAACAGTTTTCCCCCAATTAGACGCAGAAAAACGTACTATACTGAGCAAAAAAAAACTACTCAGAGAAAGTAAAAGGTCTAATTAAGCCTCTCGAGGCTGATTTACTTTCATTAGTTAACGAAGTGTCGCACAACCAATCGCTGTCTAGGTGCAGGGGGAAAACCTCGCGAAGTTTAAGTGCTCGCTTGCATTTTACACAAAACGCTCGCTTTGAGAATATGCAGAAAAATAAAATACAACGAATTCAATTTATTTTCATTGCCTGTTTAAATATTTCCTGAATTCTATAACTGCATGCTTAATTACAATAAAGTTACAGTAATAAAATTTTTTACGTTTACGTAGCAGTAAATTTAATTTGTACAAAACAAAGGAAAAAACTTTACAAGTTTTCGTGTAAAAACTGAGTAATGCAATTCAAATGGCTTTAGATATTTCGGTAATAATATTACGATTTAGACATCGTACTCAAAACATTTCGTATTTCGCATAAAGCAAGTGACTGCCTGCGCTTTAGCCAACGGCTTACTTTTCCACCTAAATCTTCAAGAGTTCGTGGACAGCCTTTCTTTAGTAGACCATTGATGCAAACCCCGTCACAACCTAATGAAGGTAAATCAGCCTCTAGAGGCTTAAGTAGACCTTTTATTTTCTCTGAGTACAGGTTTTTTTCTCAGTATAGTACAGATCTGTCGTTCCGTGATAGAGAGCATAAGGAACACCACGTCAGTCTTGAGTGTACAGAAATAGAGCGATTAAAACTAGACACAGTTAGGGATTTTCCTCGAGTCACTCCACTTGTTGGATCTCGGAGTGACCAAAAGATTACTACTTTTTTAATTTTTAGTTTATTTAAAAGTCCAGGTAAAATTTTTAAGAATGCTGTTGGAGCGATCTTTGATAGGTTAAAATCGTTAAAGAATTTCATTTCCGTAGAGTTTGCTAGAAAACTAAGAGGTTTGGATGAAGTTAAGCGCTGGAAAGCCACAGAATTTCGAATATTTAGGGATTATTTAGGGATTGTTGTTTTCAGGGATGTTTTGCCGGACTGTATTTAAAAACACGTTTTGCTTCTCTATGTGGCTTCAAGAATGCTTTCCCGTCAGTTGTCAATCAATTCTGAAATTCTGTATTCATGCTGCAGAGACTTATTGCAACGTTTTATTGAAAATTCTTCGCAGTTGTACGGTCAGCATTTTATTTCCTATAATGTCCATTCGCTCATTCATTTACTAGATAATGCTGAAGTTTTTGGCCCAATCCCTACGTGGAGTGGATATTGGGCTGAAAATTACTTATATGTGTTAAAAAATCTAGTCAAAACGAAAAAATCAAGGCTTGAACAAGTTGTTAAGCGCTTGTACGAATTAGATAATTGCAAAGCGAAGAAAAAGAAGTCTGAAAATTTTATACTTTTGTCACGCGAACACACCGATGGGCCCACGTGGCCAGGGATGGTGAGTACTCAGTACATGAAAGCCTCTTGTCCAAATTTCGAGCTGCATAGAAAAGAACCAAATAACGTAGTATTTCTAAAAGATTCGACCATTTTCTGTATCCGAAATTTCTTAAAAAACAGTAATGGTAAGATCTTCATCATAGGGAAAATTTTTCTACATTGCGATGATTACTTTTCCTTTTCTTTCCCGTCCAGAAACATAGATACATTTTTAGTTAAAGATCTGTCCGAAGGCCTTCATTGTAAACCTATTGAAAGTGTGAAACGGAAAGCAATTTTGTTACAGAATCCTTCCGAAACAAATTATTCATGGATTGTATCACCCATGTCTTCTGATTTTGAACTTGCTTCTATGTAAAAATCAAAGTTAAGTCGGACAAGGTATAAAGTTCAAAAATTTGTTTGTAATAAACATTTTGATGTTTCTTTTTTATCGGTACAATATTCCTATATTCAGTGATTGCAACATCTTATTCTGTATATTGTATGCATGTAGAGAGTAGGGGTGTTCATCGATGTCAGTAAATAGAAGAGTTCGATTATTAAAACACGATTTATTAGTAGACCAAGCGGGTCATTTGAAGTGCGGGGTTGAACAGAACCAAAAAATGGTATAATACACGAAGTAGAGAATTTGGATGATGGACAAATCTGAATTTGAGTTAATGTGTTTAATTAAAATAATTGATTCGAGGAAATACAGTAGACAGTGACGGAAAGACGCGTTGTCTCCACTTTTGTTAAAACCAAGCTATGCTTAATAGTTTTCTTTAATAGAGTAAGAATAAAACGCTCCAGACAATTGATCTAGGTAAGAAACTTCGTCTACTTGAACTAATGGCCAATCCTGAAAATTGATGGTATAAACTCAACACTTGGTTGCAGCACTGTAGAGGAAGGATGGGACAGTTTACACGTGGGACAAACCGTACAAAACTCATTACTAATGAACTACGACAGGTTTGGATCTGAAAAAAATTGTACACTTAGTGAATACGACGAAGCTTTCATGAGGAAATTTTCGTCGAAAAATATTGAACTGTTTTTGAGAAAATAAATAAAAACTGAATTTTTGGCACTTTTTGTAAGAAACGGGTCCTGATTATTTCGTTGTAGCACTCATAATGTGTATCTAAAAGTAAAATAAAAATTACTTTTATGTAGCTGACAAGTTAGA
>JAHZNP010002034.1:0-11605 GCA_020615345.1 Triops cancriformis | reverse complement strand
GATAATACATTCAAAATACAGCACTATATTTCCGCAAGTTTCAATACTCTCGTGTAGAAAACATATTAGTTCATTTTTGCCAGTGTAACCGGGTAGATTACAGGAACTTACTATTGCTATGTACTGTACTTCCTGTTTCAAAAAAGCGAAACTGAATGTCAGTAGAGCAGTAAGTGCAGTTATACAGCTCTATTTTGAGGGTTGAACAGAAGTATTATTCAACAAGACGAGTAATATTTTCCTACGGGTTTCCATGTTTTTGCGTAAATTTGAGAAGTGACTTCTGTAACTTACTGCGATGTGCTTCCTTAAGTTGCCCCTCGAGTTGCTCCAGGCTGTAAGTACTTTTCCTTTCGAGTGGCAGCCATCTTGAAGGCAGAAATACAATAAGGTTTTTTCACCCTTGCTCCCTTTTAATTTGTAGAAATTGGACGGGTATTTGATAACTTCTTGCTTCAGAGCAAGCTCAAGCTTGTCAGCTCCGAAGCTTGTTCCAGTTGGTTGGCTTGGCGCAGGCGCAGGATTGGGAATAACAATCGACTCGTCTTCGTCATCTATAACTATCTCCCCTATGAAAGAAAGTTGTTAACTCCTTATATACGACACTTACTGAAAAGAAATTACTGTCATGTGGTGTTACTGCCTCCTCGATTACAAATTCATCGACACGATCAAGCCTTCTCCTTTCGAACTGCCTTAAACCCTACCAATGATGAAACATTAGGAAATAACGCTTAATTGCTTCCAAGTTTCCAGTTATTCATATATCGTGAATAAGCAGTTGTTCTTGATAATCGTTAAGTTTAGTTGAAAGTAGTGTACTTATGTAACTCGTATACTTACAGAGGAAACGTTCATCTCAGAACGTGGAGAAAAGACAAGAATCCAGGTTCATCAAATCAGAAATTAATCTGCTAATGTTAATGAAGTGCTCAGCTATGGCTCAAAATGGATGTAACGGCTTAAAGTGAATTAATTCGGCGTGACTTCGGCACCAGAAATTTCGAATTTGCCAAAGCGCATTGGGACAAAAGATCATCAGGCGCCGCCTTTCGCTAAGTCACGTGATCTATAGGTCACGGTAGCGGCCGCAAGGGTTTTCCCTTGAGGTGCCTGCCGGGAAATATAATTGGAGACAGGCGGCTGAAGTCGCACAATAAACAGGTTAAATGACAGACAGTTTTACTTTTAACTCAGTAAATACAATTCAGAAGCATATGAAACTTTTTATGTATTGCTAGCTTGTTTTCGCACTGAGTGTGTGAGTCAGCTTGATGTGAGACATTCTTGATGTGAGACAAACGTGAGAATTCACGCAAAACGTCGCGGTTTTTGAGGCACAGCATCACTGCTTAATACAGGATTAATAATGAGTGATAAGAATTATAATTCGATGAATAATAACAATTAATAAGTGACGTCATTCCCAGTGAACTACCATGAAGCTGGGCCCAGAGCCCATTTGGCCGGTTTTACCGCTACCGCGCGGTATTTTCAAGCACTCACGGTAATGCGATAATTGCGGTATTTTGAGATTTACCGCTATAAAGTAAAGCGGTAAAAATATTTACCGCGGTAATTACCGCGGTAATCGGAATATCGCGATAATGAAACCCTGCATGGGATGTTCTGCCGCACCCTCCGTTCAGCCCTGGCATTGCTCCTTCAGACTACCAACTATTCCGCTCACTTCAAAATTCTCTTAATTGAAAAAAATCGTAAATCTAGAGGCCATCGCAATGCACCCCGATCAGTTGTTTTAAAAAAACGTATTTTTTGGGAAAAGGGCATCTTCGATTTACCTAATCGTTGGGCTGAAGTCATTGAACGAAACGGTGCATACATCGTTGAATAAAATTCCTTACTTAAAGAGAAATTCGTTTCTAATTCACGCTAAAAAGGTATCCGGACCCACTGAATGACCCAACGTTATTCAATGACCCAAATAGCGGAAGAAAAATTCGCTACCCAAATCTCTGTTCCAGCGCTAGCGCGCGCTTGTGGGGTAATTGTACAAAGTGTGTACCCCGAGATACACACTGAACGAGGCAGGACACATGTAGTTCATAAAAATTACAATTCAGTTTTCACTCCAGATACGGTTATTATCCAAGGTAGACTGCGGTCTACCTTGTGGGCATAGAATTATGCAAACCAAAATTCGACAAAATGGCCGTTTTTTTATTGATACCTTATTGAGAACCCAGTCATTTAGTACCACTTGTAGCTAGACACTTAAAACAAGAGAATTTTCCACGCGTAGAACACGTTGCAATTCCGAAAACTAGCTCTCCTCTCTCCTTTCCGAAAATAAAGATTAAGATAGAAAGCAGTAATTTCGATGACAAGTCAGAAAAGGGCGTAACTGTACATGGAACAACAAAGACTGCTTCTCAATTTCCCCAAGACAGCAGATTGTTTTCATGCCAATACTGCTCGAAAACTTTTTCAGTGAAATTTAACTTGGAGCGGCATATAACAAGAGAACATGGCCCAGAAAAGAAAAAGGAATTATCCTCCTGTATTTCTTGCAAGCAAGCTTATAGTTCTGCTCGATATTTAAAGGAACACTCGAAAAATGTAGTCCAAGATTAAGTGTTAGAAACGAATTTGTAATCTTCCCATGAACAAGTTTGCATCCCATGCTTGCTTGACCAGCTTGAACTTGCAAACGAGCATCAATTATTGGTCCATCGAAAGAAAACAAGTGGCAGATTCACGCATCACCTTCAGTCATTGCCGAATTAAATTTCGTTGTTAACGGCAATAATGAAAACTCGAACTCGAATACCGAATTATCTCTCAAAATGATCCGGATATTACGAAAATCTAGCAAAAGTAAAAATACGCGAGTATTGAAGAAGATGCATCGAACCATAAGTCAAAATCGACGATGAATATCAATTAATAAACTCCGAACACAGCTTAGCGAAATCCCTCAAACAAGGCATCAACAAAAATGAAAATTGCACTGCTGCACCGGAAAAGCCCTACAGAATCAAACGAATGTATAGGAAAGATTACGTCTGAAGACTAAATTGCTTTCGAGTGATGGACGACTACGTGCTGTCGATATCCCATAGATCATTTTAGCCAACACATCTGAACCCTCGGTAGGAAGCGTGTGAACTACGTTGAACGGCACCACCGAAATTAATGAAGCTGACCGAAATCAACATGAAGCAGAAATACAACTTCAGAAGCTCTGAAGGAAAACTCCGAAGAAATTACTGCTCAGCGCGTACTGTAGATCGTGAAACTGCAAAGCGAAAGCCAAACACGACCGAATTCTCGAAGACGAATAAAAAAACTAGTCGCAAAAATTTGCTGTTAGGCGGGTCTTGCTGCTTCGCGAGTTACTGTTAAATGGGTCCAATTGTAATAATTTGCAACCCTCTTTCCATATTGATAGAAACTCCAGAACCAGTCGACGACCTGGATGTATAATACAACACTGAAAGAAATGACGGTCGACGATTTTTTTTAGAAGCTACGGTACATTGGCTTTTCCAATGCTGCTATGTGTGTATAAGAAGAAGGGCCTTACTTCTTTTTTCCCCCGGAACTGGAGGAGGTTCCAGTATTTGCGAAGGGGAACCTCATGGCGGGGAGGGAACTATGATTTACAACTGAACACGTGCACATAACAAGTACCTTATCATTTGGGGGAATGTTCCTGGTATAAAATAGGAGAGGGTTATCCAAATCTTTCTCATAGTTCGCCAACATGTTGGCGAATTGGAGGTACGTAGTCAAAAGCGAAAAATTTTATCCCAAATCGACAACATAAGGAATGCAGAACAAACACTTGCTTTCCTTATTTATAAAAGACACGCCCGCTCAGCACTTTAAACTTACGTAGCTAACTCGATTTGATTCCATTGAAATCACTGATTACGTTTTTTTTCGGAAAAACCATTTCAATAATTGACTAGTCTATCTTTCACTTTATGTTTACGCAGCGCTTTCCTAACGAAATCGTCTTCTAGTAAAAAAACTCGGAAAACGTTTACGGTGATTTACCAAATGGTCCTGAATGTCATTAACTTGGGTCGTAGCTTCGGTCCGTAAATAAACATTCCAAAGCTTTTTTTAGTTTTCGTCGTTATACTTTTGAATCGATCTCTTTTTTTCAATCACTGTACAATTACTGTACACAACGGTAACTTAATTAATGTTAAATTTACGTATATTCTAAAATTTTTCATTTCCCACATTTTGCACCTTTAAAAGATATTTTAAGGCGAGTAGTTCCGTACTGCTTCTTCATTTTTTCTTCCTGATTTTTTCTTATTTCACTGGCCGAGAAGATTGAAAAGTATAGATAAATTTCATACCCGAATAGCGAAACCAGAGGGTCGAGGCTTAGACTGTTCAGCCGCAGCTAAACAAAAAGCGGTCATCCGTGAGTAGCGAAATCACGAAATGGGGACTTCCGTTACAGTTTACTGTTGTTTCGTGTTGCATTGAAGCTCAGTTAACTAGTCTTACTAGACAAAAATTAGGGCAAATATTTAAAGATTGGCTACTGAAGACGTTATTTTTAATTTCACAGAAACTCCGTAAAAATTATCAATTCAACAACTTTTTCCTTCCGATCGCCAAAGATGGTGAATTGGAGATAAGGCTGGATAACCCTGAAATGGGGTAAAGCAGGGGATATACTGAACAATCCAATGTTGAACTTTACGCTACACTGAGGAAAATAACTTCTGAAACAAACGAAATTGTTTAAACTTTGTCGTCTGCAGGAGCATCTCGTGGGTTGGCGAATGGCACTTTTAGCTCCCTCTTTTAGCACTCTTGAGCTTCATGATAAGATGAAACGAATATGGTCTTTCGCATCTCCACATGGTAACTTCTTGTAACTCTATTTCAGGGAAAGTTTTTCGTGCACCTTCACGATGTGTAATAAGGTTTCGTAAACCCTTCACGTCACTTGTCCGTAAGAAATGAACTGAAATGATTTTTCAAGCTTCTTCCCTGTGATGCATTCATGTGAGCTTTGACCTAATTCTGTAATATAAATCACAACAGCGCAAACTACATAGTGACCTGTACCTCACTACTCCCGGTTCTCAAGAAAAGATAGAAGGTGGCATAAAAAGGTCGCTGGGCAACTGAAGCAAAGTATAAAGTGCCCGAAACTCGCCGGAGCAACCTACAGCTCGCAACGTCTCGGCAAGTTACAAGGCGACTCCAAAAAGGCGACAAAACCGAAAACTTCGAAGGCACTTTATAGGGTATAACTCATCTTGAGCCAGTTGACAAAGAGCAATAGACCTACAAGGACGACACTTGCCCTTTCCATATGCGAGTTCCTTGTGTAATTTTTATCTTTTAATCCATCATCTCTTCTTTATGTTGAGACGAAAAATCGACCATCTAACTAATTTAAATGTACAGTACTCGTGAAAACATATACATTCTACGGAGTGACCCAAAGTGTACAACTGGAAAACAAAGTGGAGATCCGCGTATTCATTTTCTGTTAATAAACAAGGTCACGTGTTGCAAACGAACATTAACTGCAACACAAGAACTTTTCGGCTAATCCTCATCCCCCTGTTCGATTTTTTTAATGCAAAAAGTGCTTTCACTAAATAAAAACTAACCACAAGCGCTAGACAAACATCATGAACTTAATCGCGGTCTAATCGCACCGTACTTTAACTAACCTCATTTAATGTGACCTTTACTGACCCAACTTTTTCGTTGCTTTCCATGGCTTATAAATATGCGCCAGGGTAAAACGCTTTAAAAGAAGTTAAGTAAGATAAGTTAAATTAGGTTTCTTGAGATTTCCCTAGGTCAGTTTTAATTAGGTTCGCTTAGGTTGGGAGAAAATGGATTTTAGGGGAGTTGTATATTACTGAACAGTATATCGGAGCAGCACACAGAGACAGCAGTGGCGCTGGCATAGAAGCACCGCTCCAAAACTTCGTAACCAGACACAGTTAAAAATTTTGAATATAGTTTACATACTTATGTATAATGTGTTTTACATGCCTGCGAAAGGTAGATTACGTATTCTCTAAAATTTTCTTAC
Organism: Triops cancriformis; assembly: GCA_020615345.1. Taxonomy (NCBI): domain Eukaryota; kingdom Metazoa; phylum Arthropoda; class Branchiopoda; order Notostraca; family Triopsidae; genus Triops; species Triops cancriformis. The sequence continues at coordinate 5,556 of JAHZNP010002034.1, read as the reverse complement.
TCGCGCTTATTTAACTGTACGCAGTGGATTAAAAGGAGAATTACATTTAAATGAGCCTACATACAAAGCGAAGTTAATGTGCTTGCATTTTATGTGCTTTGTTATCCGTCCATTTGCAGGTTTTACCCTTTATGAACAGAATCATGTGCTTGCAGTATTTTCTGGGGGAAAAATCATGTAGTTCAATTGGGGGGTGGGGGCTTACCTTAGATGATAGAACCAGAAGAAAAGTAAAGTTATTGTTGTACTATTGTTGATTTTGTGCTTGACGCCTGTAGGCCTTGATTAAGATTATAGCAAAGGATTTCGTTTTTTCGAACGTACTTTTCATTATTATTATGGCCTGTCTGCCAAGAAGCAAAGCAGATAAAAGTTTAATTCAGTTATCTGCTCAATTTTGGTCAGCAAGAAATCGCTAAGGTCGAGACTGGATTCACTACACAGCGAAACCGAAGCATTTATGCAGACTCTTTTCAGTTTGATTTTGTTCCAAGTGCCCACGCTGTAGATTTTTGTGTTTCAACTTTTTATAGGCTCTTTTGTAGAATACTAAGCATTAACACTGATATAATCCTATCAGGAAGCAATCGCTTTTAATCAGTAAATATATTTTAAGTGAGCCATTCGTTCGAGTCTCGTCCGTTCATAAAGGGTTGGCGAATTTTTTTATGGAACTGTGGTACGTCTCTTGTAATACGCATGCCCATAAGTGTCACGACGAAGTACTCCTTGCACGTACTGATGTTTAATTCACCCATTTCTTACTTACGTTATACAAATTAGCACGAAACATAGAAAAAGGACCCTTCAGACGGCTCAGAACAGGCGAAAAGGTTGGCTGAGATATTTTCAGACAGCAGCACTTGCATTTCCAGGTTTGCTCGAAACACTAACCTGCTTGTAGATGAATTTTAAATGTTATTGAAATTTTTAGCCATTCACGAGATGTTCGGATAGTTAACTCGGACCACGTCATCTCATGCGGCGTCAACCCCTACTCTGACGTGTGGCCAGTCGAATCGGAACACATCTTCTACTACCGCGTCAACCTCTACGCTGACATTCGGGCAGTCGAATCGGGACACGTCTTCTATTACCACGTCAACCTCTATGTGGACGTCAAGCGATGATGATTATCTACCAACACCAAAGCGGGGCAGACATGCTAAGGATATTTTTTAGCCTACCATATATTGTATATATCGTGATAATAATCTTATTTCAGACACCGAGGAAACACTAGGTGCACTTTCTGGACGGCTCCGTGCGTTTAAGAGAGCTCTCGGCGAAAGCAAGACAAGCAGGAAAAAACCGCCTTTTTGGAGCGATCCGTAATTGTTGTACCGAGTACCACAATTAAGACTCCCACCCCAACGATACCAAATCAGTTAAAGGCCCAGGGGCTAGATACAGCTGCTACGGTAATAACAATTAGTACGAAAAATAATCTCTCTGTTCACCTTAGGACTTGCACATGAAAAAGTCGATATAGCTAGCGATACGAGCAAAGAAAACCTTATCGCAATTATTGAACTGCGATATACGGACGTGGATTTTACCAACTGTCGCTTCGCGTAAGGTCTCAGAGCAAGGAGGCTCGAGTTCGCGGATGATTTTTCAAGTTTCATGGAGCGACTAATCTGTGGCTCGAAGCTGTACGTTGTGCTTGCTGCGGAACAAGAAAGATGATAATGAATGAACTTCAGCAAGCTTTACTCTATCAATTGACAGCACTGTTACGTAAGGAGCTCTTCTCCGGAAGAATCAAGAACAGGTAGATTTCAGATTGTGAGGGAAAAAAATATTTTTTCTGTTCTCACAGACTCCCCTGCATGTCACCCAACCGTGTCTTGCACCACTATATCTGGCTCGGTTTTTACAAGCGAAGTCTCGCAAGTAACTAACTGTTACAGAGTGCTCCAACAAAGTTAAAACTTAATTCATTCTACTTAAGAATCAAATAAATAGCGCGGCCATGCCTTCTACCTCTTGGGAAATAACGTCTTGGACAACGCGACAGCCACCGTCACTGACGATATCAATCCGTTCGTTCAGAATTATACCTGCTACCTCGAAACACGTTCCGTAAATGCAACAAAAATATTATTCGGAAAATATGAATTACCTGAGATCTTTAAGTGGAAGTTTCTTAGGGTGCTTTCAGATTGACGGTCTTAGAGGGTTTTAGGGATTAAGGATTAGCTTACGGTTGGTCTAATGGATAATTGACGAACAGTGGACTTTCTTTGCTGTTTGCTAAGGAAAGCACGGATAGAGAAAGGGGGCTGGGATTGTTTACATATTATATCCTTCCCTTCGTACTTTCCCTCGGTGTGTTAATTATTCAGATCCCGCCTAGCCTCTTACCTGTTGACCGATAGTTATGTTGTGGCCTAAGAGTGGACTAGTCTTTACCCTCTTAGTCCTTCGATCTGAAAGCACCCTTAGCAACTTTGAGTGAGACCCTTAGTGGATTGAGAGCTTCTTTTTTGTCAAATCAGAAACCAACGTCCAACTGCACTCTTCTCTGTCCCGTGCTTATAGGCAACTATTGACCATACATTACCCGTTTCTTCTCTCGTCTGCCCAAGACGGAAACAATAATCAAAGTGAATTACAAACCCTTGAACAACTTTTGAAAAAAAAACACCCTTGCTATTTGACCGTTTTCAAATAGGTGAACTTCATCAGACAAACGGCGTCGGGCCTTGGCGGTCCAAGACGCCAGGCGTTGTCTGGCTATTTAAAAGAAATTATCAAACGATACTTTATGAGGGGACGGTAAAAAAAAGCAAGCCAAGCATTCGGATTGCGAAGTGTCAGGTTTCCCCAATGTTTCCTCGGTACCATTTACGAAAGGTGACATTTATTACTGAAACAATAACGTTATATCCATTTGCCGTGCATACATTTACCATGACAGATTTTCTCACGGCGACATAAAATAATTAATGTTATACTGTTTTCTTTACCACGTAATCTAATTCATTTTACTTTTGGCTCCCGTTTAAAAGTCCCTCAGCAAAACCTCCGGAGAAAGATTCCGCAAAGCTTGCAATGCGCTTGTCCATTGTAATGGTTTGAAGAGATAAGTTCTTGACAAAACCGTATATGCTACTGACTTATTCACGGGCCTGTTACGCATGGAAAAATTCAAGCTGAAATTTACGTTCGAGTATTTCTTTCCCAGTTTTGCATTTTATATTATAGTGGAGACATTGTAAATAAAAATAATTCTAGTCTCACTACTTCCATATACTTGAATGTGGGTCATGAAAGAAAGTGTTCAGGTCGTTTTTTTCACGACCATCAACGCGTAAAGTCAAGGGGATTCAAATCTGCATGGGCATTTCGGGCCCTAATGCATCGTGAAGCGAGACTTGGTCGGACTTGACATTAACTGTAATCTGCTTTTGATCGATATTTTAGGCAAAACTGATTTGCTAGTCATTTACGTACCCAAATATAACTCAGGAGAAAAGTTGCATAATTTGAGTTTGCCTAATACTCATTTGTGCGAAATATGCGAAGAACGGGTCAAAGTGACAGTGCGACGACAAAAATAAATCAGCCTCAAGAGGCTTGATAGCCTCTTGAGGCTAATTTACTTTCATTAAGAAGCTGAAGGGACTTGAACCAATCACTTGCAAGGTGACAGGTAAGCCGCGCACCTCAAATTCATGCTCACTACCGGGTGCGTAAGTGACACTTTTGAAGTAAATAAGGAGTTGCCGCCGGTTAGACTTTAGAGGTGGAAGTTTTCCAGCTTCAGTAGTTTGTATTTGTATTCTGTATTTTTACCTGTCACCTTGCAAGTGATTGGTTCGAGTCCCTCCACCTTCTTAATGAAAGTAAATCAGCCTCAAGAAGCTTAATTAGACTTCTATGGTTTGCTTGGGGTACTTATATCTGCATACCACTGTACAGTACTCCCCCAAAAAACGACACATACAAAATGCCCTATCCTAGCTCCCCATAGATGCGTGCCTAAACGGTGCGAACAGCATAGCGAATAACATGCTGCGCGAAACGAACCCACGAATGACTCGTCTGAGCCCGCGATATTGGAGTTCCAGATAATATTCACAAAAATTAATTTCCGGTGCCATCTTAGATTTCACATTTTGACCGTTAAGAATTTGTAAGCTGTTTCTCAATAAACGTTTGTTGATGAGATGGTCTTCTTATTTATCCGTAGCACAAACTATTAATTGAAATCCATTGTTGCTTTGGCCGACGGAATTTCTCCCAACCCGACGGATTTTCTTCAAACACTGAAAGTACTGATTATTCTTCGATGAGTTAAGGGTATAAGACAAAATGCCTCAACAAACAAGTTTAGAGCTTCGGGGTCAAATTATAGGGTTAAGAGAAGCCGGGTATCTGTAAGTAAAATCGCTTTAAGAGTAAACCGTTCCAAACGGACGGTGAATCGATGGCTTCGAAGGCAAAAAGTCGAGGGTCATGTTAAAAGAAAGGTAAATACATTCTCGCTTTCTAACAAATCAAAGAATAAGCCTGAAATTCGATAGGACGGATCTGGTCGGCCACAAGTAGTAAATGACGAGGTTAAAGAACTTTTACTTGCCGCTGCTTACGCATTTCCTTTCAAGTCCACGGGGAAAATGTTAGACATATCCAACTTGAATTGCTCGCTAAATACTGGCAGTCACAGTTTGTTCACCGCTGGAATTCAAGTAGGGAGTCCCGCTCGAAATTTAATGCTTTCCAAAAGCCATAGAGAGGTAATAATAAATTACAGTGAAGAGCTCTGGCACGAAACGTATGACTACAGGTCAACTGGTGTTTTTTCAGATGAAACTACTATTTCCAGCGTATCATACAAACCGACCTGGGTTTGAATCCTCATTGAGGGCGTCACTAGTAGTGAAGCCTAGGGCCTTCACTATTGGTGAATTAATTATACCTGCTGCGAAGGACATTTGCAGTGAAATTCTAAAAGGGGCCGCTGCTCAAATGGTCGTGTTTCGGCTAGTACGGTTACTAGACGAGTTGACGACATTGCAGGGGATGTCGAGTCTTAATTGCTACTAAAGGATTAATCCATCCCCGTGGTAGGCAATCCAGGTTGATGAGTCTATCGATGTCGATAACAAGGCAATTATGCTTGTTTATTGTTCGTTATATTTTCGGGGAAGATGTACATGAAGATTTGCTATGTGCAATAAATTGTCAACTAATACCACTGCTGCAAATTTATTCAGATCTTTGAATGACTCTATGTCGGGAAATTGACCTGTCGTTTTGTGTTGGAGTTTGAACGAATCCCAAGTAGCACATGTTGGTCGAAAAATGGTTGAAGTGACGTCGGCGACGTCAAATTCCGACGTCACTTTATTTACAATCAAATCGCCTAAAAATTTGACGTCTTATCGACAACTTCCGAACGTCAAATTTTGACGTCTAAACTTTCGTCGCTGGCAGGTAGAAGTGACGTTGAAAGTAGTCACTCTGCGACGTCAAATACCCTAGAAATTCGACGTCACGTTCACTTCTTATGGCCGTCAAATTTTATGTCGAAATTGACGTCGCTGG
>JAHZNP010002033.1:0-11605 GCA_020615345.1 Triops cancriformis | reverse complement strand
AACTGTTCAACGTTATGCGAAGACGTGCGACTCAGGCCTTCAAGCTTTCCGTTTCTCGCCACTTTTTCCCTTTCTTCTTGTATCTGCAAGCTGGGCCTCATGAGATCTCCCACATTCCAACTAACCTCCCTCCTCCCGAAGGCTCTAAGTAGATATTCTGCAATTATTCACACCTTGTATACAGTAATGGGCAAAAAAACTATACTTGCCAGTCACAGAGGTCTAATTGAGCCTCTTGAGGCTGATTTTCTTTAACTAAGGGACGAAAAGGCTTTACCAGTCGGTTACAAGGTGAAAGGTCGACGGCGAATTTTGAAATCGAATTTCCCCTTGTGAGAAAAATGTATGACTTAATCATCAATTGTTTCGATGAAGAGAACAATATTTTATTACGGAAACCAACCGTATTTTAAAAGGGTCAGTTCAATAAAGAGGAAAAAGGACTTCATTGTCCAACTTAATGCCTGGTCTTCCTTGACAAGTCTAAATGTGAGCCAAGCAACAATTAAAATATGATTACAGCCTCAGAAGAATGTTAGAATTGTGAGCATCAGTACTTCTACATCTTAATAGTGTTGTTTGTCCACTGTTTAAATAACAGATTGTTTTCGAGCTTCGCGATCTGCCTTTTTTAAAAGACAGGGATTGGTTGAAGCTTCAAGCCCCTTCACCCCAAATGAAAGTGAATCAGCCTCGAGAGGCTTAATTGTGATTTGGCAAGTACAGTTATTTTTGCTCAGTACTGTACTTATGCTGTCTGTATGAACGTGCCCTATGCGATCCGAAAGTGGACGGTTCTCGGGTCTCGGATCGCGGTTCTCCGGTGAGGTGTTTTGGATCTCGGATCTTGGATCCCAGTTCGACGGATCGCGGACTTTGGATCCCCGGATCGCGGTTCTCGGATCTTCGGGCTCACGGATCGCGATCCATGCAACGGTTCTCAAAGTTTCGGATCACGGATCGCGATCCATGCAACGGTTCACGGATCGAGATCCGATCCGGATCGTTTTTGGATTGATCCGCCCATGTATGGGTTTTATGTGTCTCCTATCGAATTTGGAGCTTCAGTCTCAAACCGTGTGTGCATTTAATCTACAGGTTATAAGCGATTGGTGGTTAGTAATAAATCTAGAACCACGCAACGTTATGGGTTTCCTTTCCGACAATAAACACAGCTGTTAAAGACCCCGCGTGCACCTTTAGTGCATCGTTCAGCAACTGTGACTGTATCAAAGGCAGTGACGGCATTTAGTGGGGTGCACGCGGGAGGAGTTTGTACAAGTACTCTCCTGTTCACCACGCTTGTCATCACATGAGATAAAAGGCAACCAAAGACAGTCAGCCTACAGAATTGGAACGATGAAGCTTCTCTTGCTTGCGCTGATTCCATATATTTTTTTGTTAGTTTGTGAAACTTTTGTCACTACCAATCAGGGATGTTATCAAGACCGACTTTATCGATACCAAGACAAGACCCGAGACAAGAAGAAACTTCCAGGGACAGAGACAACACCAAGACCGCAAGTTTCAAGACCAAGACCAAGACAATAGTGATAAAAAACCATCGAGACCAAAGACCGGTCTCGAGACCAAGACCGGTCTCGAAATTCTAATCTGTTTTGCACTTGTTTTTGACAAGAAAAAACTACAGATTTTTAGCCTAAATACCAAGACAAGACCGAGACAAGAAGAAACTTCCAGGGACAGAGACAACACCAAGACCGCAAGTTTCAAGACCAAGACCAAGACAATAGTGATAAAAAACCATCGAGACCAAAGACCGGTCTCGAAATTCTAATCTGTTTTGCACTTGTTTTTTACAAGAAAAAACTACAGATTTTTAGCCTAAATAAAATTGGTAGCTCAGCCTTCAGCAGAAAATGAAATAATATGAACTGAACAAAGCTTACAAAAGTAGAAGTCGTGCCAGAAGTATATCGAAAATCTTTCTGAGTTGCACAAAACTTGCACGTCGCCACCCATTTTTGCCGTGAAATGTCACAATAGTGCAAGTCTTTAAAACCGAATTCAATGACAGCGGGAACTTTTGCTGGAACAATCTTGCGCTCCATTTCCGATTGGCATTGAGTTAGAACTAAACATTCTCAATACGTTGAATGTTTTGTTTATAGTAGTGAAAGGAGGCACATTTGAAGCCAGTTCCACAGAATTCTGCGAAAGTAGCTTTCACAGCATAGCTCTAACTCCGTTCAAAATGAACGATTAGAACGAGTAGGATTAGAAAGGTAGAAAGGGCCACTTGGACATTTCAAAACGGAACTAAATTAATTTGAAACTACAGTGAGTTCCGCTTACATAAACGTTTCATTCAACGTTTAAAATCGAGACCAAGGCATCGATACCAAGACCAAGCCTGGGGTAATTTTTTTAAGACCAAGACCGACACCAAGATCAGAAGAAAAAATCGAGACAAGACCGAGACCTACATGGCCTCGAGACCGGTCTTAAGACCAAGACCAGGTCTCGAGAACACAACCATGCTACCAATTGGACCCGATGTCCTGTGGCTCACTTGAACTTTAAACTTTTACGAGCTGGGCACGCACTTTCACCCACACATTGCCTAACGCAGTGTAGTTACGATCCCAATTGCAATGCCATTCGGTGGAAAAGTAAACAAAGCAATAGAATGCACATTAAAAGGAATAAGTAATTATACAATTTGCACAGGAACCTGGCCAAATTGTAGCTTAGCATCATACGAAACAAGCAAGCCAAACGACTTTACGTGGACAATGGTACACGGGGAGTTTTACGTGCAGAACGAAACTGCTCACTGTCACATCACAGGCATGGGTAAACCCATAGCGGACCAGCATACCAAAGAAAATTGTACAGCTAGAACGATGGCCGCCTCAAGTATACCTTGGGCTGCTGAATTTACGCCATGCTGTGCGCAAGGTGACAAGAAAGATTTTCCTTACAAAAGTAACCAAAGTGCAAACATTATACCCGAATAGTGGTACGATATGGAGAAAATCTGTTACGTTGAAAAAATTAAACTTAGACAACAATCCGGTACAAACGAAACAGTCGTGGCATATGCACTACCGAATCTTGAGACTCCCCGAGATACGGAAACCTTTTGCGACCAACGTAGTGAAAATGTAGACAATGATATTTGGTTAACTTGCAATGGGCGTCGCGGAGTAGAGGAGGGATGGGACAGTTTACACGTGGGACAAACCGTACAAAAATCATTACTAATGAACTACGACAGGTTTGGATCTGAAAAAAATTGTACACTTAGTGAATACGACGAAGCTTTCATGAGGAAATTTTCGTCGAAAAAAATTTAACCGTTTTTGAGAAAATAAATAAAAACTGAATTTTTGGCACTTTTTGTAAGAAACGGGTCCTGATTATTTCGTTGTAGCACTCACAATTTGTATCTAAAAGTAAAATAAAAATTACTTTTATGTAGCTGACCAGTTGGAGAATAACTCCTCCAAAGGTTTGTTCTAAAATCGCTGTCCTTTTTTTGCACGAGATTTTAAACTCCAAAGGGATGATTTAGTACGATTTGGACTCAGCCATATGCATTGCCTTTTCTTGTTGGGAATAATCATTTTTACAAAATCGTGAGTTTCCTTGCACTAACTTGAGCTAGGATGATTCCTATATCGAAAGGGAGTATAACTGTTAAGTTTCGTTTAGATATTTCAAGTCTATTATGTATTTTTAAAAAAGGCTAACTATTAGTTTTCTAATGGCAAAACACACGGACAAATCGCACTACACCCAAGCTCATTTGATAGCCAGGACACCAGGCCATCTAACGAGTATAGTTTTAGGCTACAGTTTTGTCTCCACGTGAAGTGAAAAATAAACTACAGAAAAGTGTCCACACTGTCCCATCCCTCCTCTACGCTACGTTCTTGTGAAGAAAAATATTGCGGGTTTACTTGCTTTATCACATCTAGAGATTTACGGCCTTTGCCTATAAGGAGGTTCCACTTAATTGGAAAACTCTTCTTTCAACTTATAGTGTGCCCCATTATAGAATTAACAAACACTGAATTATGTACCAGCATTGTATAGTATTGTAGTATTGTAGTGTATTATAGTATTGTATAGTATTGGTGAAATAAATATACAAAAATAGTGTACCCTTATCACTGAAGTTGATTTTCTATTTGACACATGGGACATTCATTTTCTGTTTACTATTACTCAAACCAATCGATGACTCGGATATATTCTTTTGGGTTCTATAGTAACCATCGGATTTTGCAGTTGTGCAGAAATTCACGAATCAAAGTGTGGGCTAAGCGAGTCTTCTTGATTTAATTTTGGATCGCATTCGGGGTTTTTACTCTTATGTCAACAAGCAACGGTCATGTAATGACTAGCTTTCGTTCATTTTGATAATCCCTAGGTAAAATAATGTAGCGAATTTTGTACAATACATAATACTTTAATGAAAGTTTCGATCAACAATCGAAAATAACCCATAACATTTTGTGAATATGTTATGACTCAAAAGACTAGTCATCGGTTGATTTTGGGGGTCCCACGTTCAGCACTTTTTCTAAAAGATCGCCAAAAGTTCCTAGTGCAGAAAAATTTCCGTTCAAAATAAAATGCGCAGATATCTGTTCAAATAAAACTTATCGAAGAAACGGTAACGACTTCCGATAGCAGACAAAGACGACGCAGTTAAAAAATTCAATAAAAATGTGAGAATCGTGTACAAGAACTCAACATCGGGAATTATAACAACGACGACGAAAAAATTGCCATTAAGAAAACAAAGACTGGAAAGATTATTGACGTCAAATGTGGAATAAATAAACAATATACCACAGAACTTCAATATTAAAGACTTATTTCATACTAGTTTGATACTGAATACCAGGTAAAATACATTACTTTGCAATGTTGAAAAGAACGTAAGAAAAGATTACAAGAGTTAACTCTAGTCAAAATACTCCTAAATAAGTTCTTGCCAGTAAATGTAAAGTAATGAAAAATACAGTAAAGGACGGCTAAGGCCCCGGTATACACACCCCTCTTATGGACGAATAACATGGGGAATTCGGGGGATGGTTTCTCAATAATGGTTTTGTCAATTTCAAATCAATGTTGGCAGTAAAGTTGTTCTTATTAATATCTAGTGCACTTGTTTGAGACTTTTTAAAAATCTGATTTAATCAAATTTAAAAACTGTAGAAACATTTTTACGTATTTCGAAAAATTTCACAAATGTAAAATCCCGTTTTCTTGTGCAGTAGATATCTTTCTGCTTTATTTTTTGCTGAAAGAAAGATTCATATTGGACGAGTAGTTTTTACGAAATCATGACTAGAATTTCCAAATTTTAGTAAATGATTTCGTAAAAACTAATCGTCCGATCTGAATCTTGTTTTCACCAAAAACTATAGAAAAAAGATACCTACTGCGCAAAAAAGCCAGATATTAAATTTTCCATATTTCAAAATGTGAAAAATTTCGCCTAGAGTTTTTAAATTTAACGTAATCAAATTTTTTAAAAAAATCTCGATCAAGTGCACTAGATATTAGTAAGTACAACTTTACTGCCAACATTGATCCGAAATTGACCGAACCATTATTGAGAAACCATCCCCCGAATTCCCCATGTTATTCGCCCATAAGAGGGGTGTGTATACCCGGGCCTTAACTGCTTTAACTTTCTCTTCTGTGAAGTGTACTTTCATACTGTCCGTAGCCACCACGAGAAAATGTCACAGTGTACCATCATAAAAGTGTATCCATTCCCCACAAAGTGTCTTACGTACAATGGTGTAAAACCTGAATTGATACTATTACGTATGTCGAAACCGAGTAATCGCATTGTATGTTTCCCATATCATGAAGAAACAAAACTGTGACCTACAGAAGTACTTGAAAATTCATATTTTTTCCAAAAAAATAAGTGACAGTTATTCTTCTTTTATTTCCAAATTTATTAGACAACTTAGATATAACATTACGGCTTACAGTTGTCATTACCGCGGAGGAAGGGTAGTTTGTATGGTACTAAACGGCAAGATAAACCATAACTGAAAAGTAACAAGCGTTTCAAAATTTAAGTGGTCTACATTGCAATCAAGCGGGTCCATAAACAATTTTAATTGTATTAATGCCTTAAATTCTAATTTGGAATTGCCCATAGAAATCACTGTAAGGTCACAATTTTCTTTCTAAAACTGATTATGACCAGTTGCTTCGTAATAATAGATTACTTTTATCCAAGAAAAAAGCTCAAAACAGGAAGATGAGATACTGTTGCACATGAGATGGATTGTCTAATAAATTAGACTAGTTAATCAATATTTCACACTAAAATTAGCCCAAAGATTAACTTAGTTTAGCTTAGTTTTAAAATTATAAGGCTTCGGTCTCGGTTTAGAAATAACCCAAACCAGCACTGCAATAGGTTCTTCAATTGCTTGACAATCAGCATCTTCCTTTGGTGGATGTGAAGATTTACGGTCTCTGCCTTTAGTAATAGTTATTGCACTGTAGATTCTTTAAGCTCCTGCCGATTCAAAACCTTTTATTGTCCTAGCCGAAATCTGAAACTTTAGCTAAACTAACCCTACGTACCCGATCCGCAAGTGCGTTTAGCGGGAATACCTTCTGCATACAGATAACTCAAGTGCGGTGTGAGTGACACTTGTTTCAACAACTCGTTGACAGGTGTAGCATTCATGATAATTGACACATCAGTTACCAGTCATGCGTAGTCCTGTAAGTGGCGTACGACACAAGTACCCCACCGAAGTTACAATCCACAATGCAATGTCGTACGGCAATGTGGAAATGCTCGTTGCCTTATATCTCGTGGCACATTTGTACAGAACGGCAGTCTATGTAGACATGGAGAACATGAAACTTGTCTTGTACTTTCTGGTCTCCCATTGCTCGTTGCTGGATTGTTACATTTTCGGAACTACCGATTGGACCCGATGTCCTGTAATTCACGAAAATTTCAGACTTCTTAAATCTGGACACGCTCTATCACCAATGCATTGCCTAACGCAATGTGAGAGAACTCGACAGTGCAATGCCATTTTGTGGGAAAGTAAGACCATATTTCCAGTAAGAAAATAACTTAAAGTTCTTTTTAAGAAACCTGGCCAAGTTGTACCTTAGCAACCTACTGGACATACAGTCAAATAAATTTTGGTTGGTTGGCTGCAGACGGGGCATTCTACGTGCAAAATGGAACTCACTGTCACATCACAGACATGAATAAAAGACCTATAGCGAGCAAGAATAACTTCACTGATTGCAAAGATCAAGGCAACATTGCAAACGCATCGAGTTTTTTTTCTAAATAAAACCTTTTCTCCTTGTATGGCGATATACAGCTACTATGGAACCCCTTACAAGAGCAACCAAGATGTCAGCACAATACCGAATGGTGGTACAATACGAACACAACTTGTTTCATCGAAAAAGTTGTGTGTAGGCAGCAAATAAGTAGCAATGAAACAATCGTAGCTTATGTCCTACCTGACCTAGTAACTCCCAGAGACACTGACACCTTTTGCGACAGGCAAAGTGGGGGTCAAAACAATGAAATTCGTTTAACTTGTAAAGGAGTTTCCCAAGGACGTTATGTCCTAATAAAGAAAGATATTCCGGGTTTACTTGCAATATCAGACGTGGAAATTTACGGTCTTTGTCTTTACTGACAGGCTATTGCAGTGTAGCTTTTTAAAACTTAACCACCCTACTCTACCATACGAAACTATCTTACCACCTTACCCTATTACAACACGAACTGCCGTGTATTAAAATCATGTAGGCCTACTAACAATACAGGACTAACGTTGTGCCCTGTCAGTTATAAATCTCTTGATAATCCTTCTTAGTTTAGATGTCCGGGTTGCTTTTCTCATATTACCATTAATCAATATCTTGGAAGAATTCTAAAGTCTTGTCCTCTTAATTGATTTGAGAAAGTTTTCAACTGTCTTGTGAACACAATTTTAAATGTAAAGGGAAAATGTGAAATAAAAAGGATTTTAATTCAATTTTATGTTGCGGTCAACTGGGCGCCACGACTATAAACCGCTGGGCGCCACCAATCTAATCCAAATAGCTATTACAAACGACGTGAAAATGTTCACATTTTTACTAATAAAAGGAAAGCACAGGAGCTACATAGAAAAATAAATTGTTCAGCTACCACGAACGAGTAGACGGAAAAAAATAACAAGCAAAAAAATGTGATTTTTTCAAGCCCATAATCTAAGACCGTAGGATCATTTGGGGTAATAATCTAACTTAGAGTTGATCAGTTTTATTAACAAATGTGAGACAGATACTTAAGTTCGACTCTGTGAACCCTTGCGGCCACCAAAGAGATGGAAAGATAGATGGCGCAATAACGTGTTTCGGTAAAACTACCTGTCCAAGCCAGTACTGAGCATGCAGACTGTTCGGATAAACAAATACTCGGATTGCACAACTCGTCAACCCCATCCCCCTCGTGGACCAATACCTAAACATGCGGAACGATTTCCTCCAATCATTTAAATCTAATTCAACAGAATCATCCCCTGAACTATACAATTACATTATTAAGCTAAGAAGAGAAAACTAAGGATTGTTGGTTCAACTGAGACGACATTGAGCTTGTAACGGATATTAAATATAATGTAATTTTTTTATGCTTCACATTAGAAAGCCTCTCTGTATATTGTGTGATTTTTCGTGAAGTAATGCAGGCCAGACGCAGCACGCCGGCCTCTCGACCAACAAGGTAGTATATGCTGGTACCTGCATTGACACGAAAGCATTCGGAACGAAAGGTTATACACCATTTTACATGTACGTTAAACGGAACTTCCAACCGAAACCGCCATCCTGAATTTTGACACTGTGCGCCAAATTTATCGACACAAACGTTACTACCGTTCGATATTGTATTGTTACCATGGTTTTATATGCAAGTAGATAAACAAACGACATTTTCTTCTGATTCAAACATTCCGATGAATACAAAATACCCTTAGTGGTTGTCCGCTGAGACCTACCAGAAAAATTTGACCTACGAGTAAACTGGTCAGTTATGGCTTTAAGTTGTTTCAAGACATGTAACAAGAATTAATTTGTTTGGGTATACTTCCGACAAAGCCTACTTCCTTTAGTCTTATATGAATGAGAGACTATTCCAAATAATTTCTATTAAAAAAATACGCACGACGACCGTTTCTGGAGTCATAAAATAAAAACATGCGCGAACCATTGCACGTTAAGCTCGCATTTCACTATGCGTCATAAAGACTAACGTGCAGCGATTAAAACTTCTATCGGACAATTTAACGACCGCGATTAGCCTTCCAAGTGACACCGCAAATCATAGCAGTACGACAAATCGAACTTCAGGTTTAGGACGTTTCGGAATACATCAAACGAAAGGGGCATATGGCATCGAGTGCACAATATTCGTTGTCATCCATACATTTTGGTAACAGATTTGAGTTTTGGCTCGCTGTGCTACGTCTATTTGACCTACAATTTATTTCAAGCTATTACTGGCAAGTAATAAACACACACTGTAAGAACGGGTACCAAACATTGGGGAAATTTTTGCCCCTGAAATTGGTAGTTTGTACCAAAAATCGGTACCCTGTGCCTAAATATGGTTCGGTCCTCCTATAAATGGTAACTTTCGCCTAATTTTGGTAGCCCTCACCCAATTTTCGTAAATCTTTCCCCGATTATTGGTAACCTTCACCAAATTTTCGGTATGTTTCCCCGATTATTGGTCATCTTCACCATATTTTAGTTATGTTTACCCAATTATTGGTAGAGGAGGGATGGGACAGTTTACACGTGGGACAAACCGTACAAAAATCATTACTAATGAACTACGACAGGTTTGGATCTGAAAAAAATTGTACGCTTAGTGAATACGACGAAGCTTTCATGAGGAAATTTTCGTCGAAAAATATAGAACCGTTTTTGAGAAAATAAATAAAAACTTAATTTTTGGCACTTTTTGTAAGAAATGGGTCCTGATTATTTCGTTGTAGCACTCATAATGTGTATCTAAAAGTAAAATAAAAATTACTTTTATGTAGCTGACAAGTTAGAGAATAACTCCTCCAAAGGTTTGTTCTAAAATCGTTGTCCTTTTTTTGCACGAGATTTTAAACTCCAAAGGGATGATTTAGTACGACTTGGACTCAGCCATTTGCATTGCCTTTTCTTGTTGTGAGTAATCATTTTTACGAAATCGTGAGTTTCCTTGCACTGACTCGAGCTAGGATGATTCCTATATCGAAAGGGAGTATAACTGTTAAGTTTTCGTTTAGATATTTCAAGTCTGTTATGTATTTTTAAAAAAGGCTACCGATTAGTTTTCTTATGGCAAAACACGCGGACAAATCGCATTACACCCAAGTCCAAATTGTATCCGCGGTATCTTGTTTTGGACAGTTACTGAATAAATGGCATTACCTTATTATGGTTATTATTAGGACCAATATTTGGGGTCTCATGCACCAGTTTACGGATGTTTACTCGCCAATTTTGGTAGTGCCATATCCCAATTTTTGGTTGTTACCTATTTTTGGTTCTCTGAATTGCCGATTTTTGGTATTGCTATACCGATTTTTGGTTCTGTGTATTGCTAATGTTTGGTTCTGCGTTGTACCGGTTTTTGGTTCCGCATCTACCATTTTTTGGGAAAAGCTACCCTTTTTGAATATTGGTAGAAAAAGAGCACCATTCTGGGTTCGTCGCTTTTTGGTAGCATTTTCTATCATTAAATGGGGGACTTTTCTTACAGTGCAAAATCTAAGCGACACGACGGTATTAGCTGGTGTTCTAGCGACAAACACGTACAGCAGTTGGTTGATCTAGTTTATCGAATAAAAATTAGCTGGATAATGTATATTGGTACACATGTAGGGTGGTAAGTTTGCATAGGGGTGTGGATGGGTTGATTCAGGAGGTAGGGTTTGGGTACACTGTAAAAAAATGGTGCTACACTGTTAAAAAGGGTACCAGAAACTAGTGTATTCTGCCTTCCTATACTTGGAGGTGGCTAACAAAAAACTGTACCTCTGCCAAAAGATGGTGTGCAAATCCGACAATATGGGCATTCTCTCCCCAAAAACTAGTAGCAAGTACTCAAATTTGGCAATTACCCCTAGTCTTGGGAATTATTTATTTAATTATTGGGAACACTTCCCGAATTTTGGGACTTCTTGTAAAATCTAGTATTCACTACTTAAAAACGAAGAGTGACTCTATGCGACCTCGGCTTGACCATACACTCGAGGCTTGTGACGAGTGACCTTGCACGCTTTTTGCGTGTTTCTGACCACCGACTAGTTGAAAAGGAATAGTGACGTTAGACAGACGTGCGATTGATTGATTTTGTGTTTTGAGCTGTTTTGCGCCTTTTTAAGTGCTTTTACCTTTGCCTTGGACAATTTAACGTTTTATCTGACTGCTTTTGTATGATATTTTTAGAAATATACGATTCTCCTATGTATGTGAGTAACGTGACAGTTTTTACTTGGGTGTCAAAACACCCAAGAAGCCGTCGCTTGCATTATGGCCACGTATTATGTGTATAATATGGCTTATGCTAAAG
>JAHZNP010002032.1:0-11626 GCA_020615345.1 Triops cancriformis | reverse complement strand
TGTGACTTTTCGCCAAGACATACTTTGGATCCGACGGTAAATAGGACCTATTACGGAAAGATGGGTTCTTGAAGCAAAAGACAGCCAAACCGAAGCAACCAACCGAAAGCTCATGTCTTCTTCTATTTTCCCTACCGGCATGGATTTTACGTACGACTCGGGCTGTACCCAGTCCCTGCCCGGCTGAAGCCCCCTTCCCACGGCGAAGCTAGAGCTCGACGTCGGCCTCTCGGTGGAACGCGTCTTGAAAAGCCCGGACCCCGACAACAATGACAGAAAAGCACTCCTATGGAGTCTGCTGGATGCCCCTAGCCTACATTGTGAGTTTTGGGCCATATGACCCAAAACTCACAATGGTTTGTTGGTAAACAATAACAAAGCCATGTGATACTCGTAATTTTTTTAAAGCATATATACGGTTCTTTAAACTAATATTTGTAACCATTTAATATTATATAGACATTTAAAAAGATCGGCTCACATATGTGTCTATTTAATCGTTTCAGTTATTTTTTATTGAAATTATTGAAATTGTTTTCAAACCAGGGGATTCGTACAGTACAGACGGCAAAGTCAAAAATTTATTCGAAAGAATTACAACATTTTAAATTCTGAAGGAAAACGAAGAGCTTAACATTGAGTAGTTTTGCAGACCATTGTTACAACAAACGGGAAATTAAAAAGAACCAGTACAACGAGCCGTGTTGATAAAAAATAATAAGAAGGAAACTAAATTTTACGAAAACCGAAATGCCCTACAGAAAATACCGATCAGTTCTGTTAAGTATTGAGCTTTATTGACTAAATAAAATCGTTTTGTTGAGAAGTTTCTGTAATTTCTAGCTATTAAATAATTCGATGCATATCTAAATATGTAGTTTATCTTTTTTATTATTCTGGGAATGAAAAGAAAACTGTAAATACAGGGAAACGACCTTCCACAACTATCATTCAAAAATCTTAAGTATCCTTCCGGTTTTAGGCACAAGTGACGGGTTACCTTTGTCCGTCAGAAAGCCATAGACAAGAGCGATCAAAGAATTTTACGGTGTAGACTTTTTTCTTACAATTATATACATTTTATATATGCAAGAAGTCAAAAGTGTTTTGAAATGTTAAGTTCGTCAACTTGACAATGTTCTGTTTTTTTAATTAAACAAGGAAAAATTACGGAAAGTTTTTAGATGAGCGTTTTTTCAGAATGGACACAAGATATTGATTTTTTCTAAATTCAAAATCGTTCCGGTGCACCTTTGAACATAGTTAACCTAGGCCACTACCAAGAAATTAAAGAATTGTGGCAATTGTTTTATTCGGTCGATATGTGAAGTCATATTCTGATTGTCTGCATTCTTTTCCTGTAGCAATGATGGTTAGGATTTGTCGAAGTCAAAGAAAGATTACCGCCACTTTTAGGAAGGACGGGGAAGTACAGAAGGAGGTGCATAAAAATATGTAAAATACACGAAGCAACGAAAAATCTCGAATTACGAATCAACTTTGGTAGTCTAGAAAACGTTAAACGACAAAGCGAATGTTAGGTAGAAAGCAACACGGGTGGTGTTTGAAGTTGCAAATGCGAACACGAACGATAAAATAAATATTGGCCACGCGTAAGTTATTATTAAAGAAAAAACTGAGCTAGATCGTAATTTCCAAGTTTGCTCCAAAATGCAGTATTGTTAAACGTCTGATGAGACAAGATGATTTGTACAATATAATGACTATGAAAAAAAGCTTCGCTTTGGTCTTACGAATTCAGTTTTTAAAAAAAACGAGCTTAAGCTTGCGAAAGACTGAAAACAAAACTTCGCCCAATGCACCAACTTCAAATGCTCAAATGTTTCAAATTTTAGGATAACCTTTATGAATCTTAAGGATGTATGAGTTCACAGGAGAAAGAGTATAGAACTGGGGCGAAACTGATGTCACGATAGTTTTTGACAATCTAAGAGTGACAGCTTCTTAAGGGACGAAGCAGATCGATCATGTTTTTGCAGCCGAAAGGGCTGGCCTCCCTCTGCTGTTTTGTAAACGCTAGAAGAGGAACTCTTTCGTTGTTACGCATTTTCACGGGTGTATTCTAAAAATTACGTTTCTTGATATGCCCCACTATAATGTAGTTGTGTCCGAACGAGCCCCACGTATGTCCGAAGCTGCGATATGCTTGGGGAACCTTCGGCCAAAATGTGAGCTTTCAAAAAATGAGCATATCTCCGGCTCTATAATTCGAAACAAAAAAGTGCCAACTGATTAAGTTATGCAGATTGTATGGCTTCTTAAAACATGCAAAAGTTATCGATTTAGTTAAATATGGAGTTCTATAAATAGAAAAATAAAACTGAACGAGCGAGCCCTACTCTCCCTACGTTGACGGTGGGTTAGTCCTCCAGCCAACTCCCTGAATTTCTTTTATTGATTAGGGTAGCTGTACAAGAAAAAGGAATCGCTAAGTACCACGGAATCGTTTTTTATACCAAACCTATGAAACGAAATCTTATAACACACGCAACTTCCCTTAGAAACGAATTTTGGGTAGGACCGGGACAACAGTTCTCATTATTTGTTAACTGAACTCGTTTACATGAGCTTTCTAATTAATTATGTCTCTATATCGTTTAATCAATGTTGTAATACGCATTCTTGTTTATTTCAAACCTTTTTGGGATTTTATTTATAGCTAATTTGAGCTATAGAAGTACTCGCTTTATTGGCATTTAAAATTTTGAAGCTATTTTTGGTAAATATTATTTCTAAAATTTAAAGGTATCTCGTGTAAGTGAATTAGTTGGTGGTGTAACATTTAAACATTTTAAATTAGCAAAACGTCCTGTGAAACACCCTGAAGTAGTGGAAGCAAATTGATAGTCCTAAGTTCTGGCAACTCATTTAGTAGGCGTTCCCTTACCCATCACTGTCCAGCAGGTTTTGAGTTTGGCGCTTTTTGCGCCTACTGTCACCTGCTGACAATAACGTAACATAGCCCATAGGGGAGGGGCTTAAAGTAACACGTTCTCCGCCAGGGGCACAACGCACCTCTGTCTTTACTTTGTGGACCAAACTCGATCGTCCTCTGTGTCCCATACACAGAGGTATACAGAGAGAGCATTCAGCCTCTTCCTTAAGGGCCGTTCACACCGCCATTCAAAATCAGAAATCACCAGTCAAAATCAAGAAAAGCAGTGAGTGGGGGCGGGGTTTGGTCTGATTTTGCTTGACTGGTCCCATTCAAATGAAATTGAATTTGGGCCTTTGGATTGATGTGATTTTGGTGGATTGCCGCATTGCCAACCGCAGCTGTATGTAAAACTTGCATGAAATTTTGTTTTTTCAGAAGTTAAGTAATAAACAAAACTATTAAAAGCAACCCTTATTTACTTGAATATTATTGTAAAGTTTTATGTTGCAGCCACAATAACTTGCGCGCAACGGCAACGCTACGTTTCGAGGCACGGCGAGGCGCGGCGTTGCCATTGCGGGTTTGCTGCAACATTAAACGTTTTAATACTAATTCAGTAAATGCGGATGGCTTTTAATAGTTTTATTTATTATTTAACTTCTCAAGAAAACAACGTTTCATGCAAGTTTTGCATACAGCTGTGGTTGGCAATGCGGCAATCTACCAAAATCACAACAACCCAAAGGCCCAAATTCAATTTCATTTGAATGGGACCAGTCAAGCAAAATCAGACCAAACCCCGCCCCCACCTTTTCTTGATTTTGAGTGGTGATTTTTGATTTTGAATGGCGGTGTGAACGGCCCTTTATGGACCTTTTGTGGCCAGTTTCGAAAGCCCCAGGCTAGTCCCAAGAGAGGAAGGGGTGGGCGAATACTGCTGACCAACGCCTTTCTCGCAGCGGGAAACCTGAAAATTTGATTCTGTACGCTGGACCAGTGTTGACCTCCTTTTTTCCAGCCAATCAGCTCGTCGGCTCCACTTCCGCTCATCGGATCCACTTTTCAACTCCTCCTTTTCCATTCTTTTCTTGGCCACAACTTTTTAACACGGGATGCTCTCTCTGTATACCTCTGTGGTCCCATACCACAAAGTACGTCGCTTCAGCCACTTGGTGAGCTCAATGTTCGACCGTTCCGTTCAGAACGGAACGGTTTCGGGTCCGTTCCGAAACACTGTACACAAGGCCGCACTGAGGAATCACGTGACTTTCTTTACAACATGGCGGATATTTTTCCATTTATTGAATTTAAATACATTTTTTAAAATTAAAATGGCTTGTTTATTCATTATGACTCAAACATTTTCAGCTACTATATTTTTTTCCAGTTAAAAGAAAGATGCTTTTGGGAACCCCAAAGGTGGCTTGCGTTTTTTATACATTTATGATTATTTCATTAATATTATATTTATTTCCAAATCAAACTAGATTTTTCTTTCATTCGTCCTTGTATGGACAAGCCCAAACAGTTTCGGTCATATTTTTACATTTTTCTAGTCTATAAAAGACTAGAAAAATGTAAAAATATGTACTGGCTCAAGGCTCGGCTCGGCTCAGTGCTACCGGCTCAAGGCTCGGCTCGGCTCGGCTCAGGGTTACCGGCTCAAGGCTCGGCTCGGCTCAGGGTTACCGGCTCAAGGCTCGGCTCAGCTCACGGTTACCTGCTCAAGGCTCGGCTCGGCTCGGAAAGATAATGAGCCGAACTGAGCCGAGCCGTTGCCAGCCCTAGTCAGGGGTTGGTCTCATGGATTAGTGAGAGCGGTAACTACAAAACTGGCTTCCGAAACGTAAATCGATATGAAGTGAAATACATCGATATCTTTGCTTTACAACCTGAGACAAAGCGGGAAACTGAAATATTCTTCAAACGAATCATAAGAACTGTGTACTAGGCATTTACACAGTGTTCTATATTTGCGTTTTCCAAAGGTATTGTTTTCCTCTGGACATGATTCAAATATCAATTCATTGTACATACAACTCGTAAAGGAAACATTTCAAGAACAGGAACAAGAATAAAAATGTAGCTGATTTTGCCCCAAAAAGAAGTGCAATCAGTGGAAGTATTTTTTAAAAAGGTATTCCCTATATCGCATTCAGTACTTACAAATTTTGAACACGGAAACTGGTGTTCTGTTTTCACCTTGTAGACTTTTACCAGCGCACAACTGGAAAGTATGGACTAGCCAGGAAAGCGTTTTTCACGTTAATCCGAGACATGTTACCCGGATTTCTGGTTGTATCCAAAGATTCAAGAAAGTTAAAGGTCTTCAGTTCTGAGAAATTTAACAACATTTGAACATTTGTTTTCCGACTTTTTCCAGGAAAGATTACGCTTTTATTAGAATTACGTATACCCGCTCTGTTTCCATCTTTGATTGTATTCAGCGGATTCGTTTGTACGCGGCATAACGCTGGAAAAATAAGGATTTAAAAAACTTTTCTGTAAAAGTTATAGCGACATTCGAGCTTTCTCCTAATGTAGCGATTTGCGCTTTAAGCTTTAATGTGAGACTAGTTTGAAGGAAAAAGTTTATGTCAACTAATAAACTGATAGTTAGAAAGGGAATCTAAAAACAATCAAACATGAAAATAGAATCTTCAAAGTGACAACAAACTTACAAAAAGACGTACTTTTAGTTAGAACAAATTAATAGCTTTAACCTAGACATTAATATTCGAGTAAGCACAACAAGAAATTTACACATGAACATGTCCCGCTTGTGTAGGCACAGTGACACAATTGCTCAATTCGTATACACCGCGACAAACTTGTAATTAATTGTTCTCTATAATATTTGTATTGCCATTTGGGTTCTTTTTCATCGATATCCTTAAACAACGATGTCGGTCGTCTTTTTACAGCCCATCACAAGCTGGTACTAATGTCTAAAACTTTACAGCGATTTACAGCCAATGAGGAGCAGGTACTGCCTAATCTCATTAAAAAGGCCACCTCCTTTTCACTTCATTTTCTCATAACAGCCCTTATACAGGCACCTTACCCGCTTGTATGGGACACAGAGGACGATCTAGTTTGGTCCACAAAGTAAAGCAACACGTTCTCCAGCGAAAATAGACAACAGGGTGTAATGTATCCACGTTCCCTGAAGTAGACATCTACGTGTATATATGGAAGTGACTGTTACTATGTATATGGTAGGAAGCTTAGGGATATGGCCACTTGGACGGATCTTGCGAGGCAAATCACGTGACTTTATTTACAGTATGGCGGGTATTAAATATAATGGAATTTTAAATACATTTTTCCCAATTAAACGGCTTGTTCAGTTATTATGACTAACCATTTTCAGATGAAATATTTCCTTCACGTTGAAAGGGAAATGCATTCCGAAACATCAAGGTGGCTGCGTTTTTTATGCAATTACAATTGTGTTATTAATACAATATTTATTTCCAAGTCAAACTATTTTCTCTTGCCTTCGCCCTTTGCACGACCATAGCCAAACAATTTTGGTCCCAAATTGGTAAAGGGAAAGAAGCTAGCCCGACAGTTCCTTTGCTATATTGTGTCCCACAGTATTCGTATTTCGTTGCATTTACAACAACAACAAAATACATTCGAAGAAAACAATATTTCCCTTTATTTTCTCGTCTACACGATGACTGCACAAAGACGGAGGTTTTGTCCTGCATTTTATGACATGACCTTTTCAGTAGTACTTATTACTCCAATGAAAATAAACTTCTTAAAATATCAAAACAAGCCACAAACGTTTGGCACAAAAACTCCCTAATTTACTCAAGTTTAGACTTTAAAATGACATGCAACTTTTCAGTACTAATGGTGGTATTGTAATTAAAGCTAGATTCCTAAAGGTTTGTTTCAATGGCTTGTCCCTGTGAATATGTCACACTGGGGAAAAAGAAAGGGGGACTGCCGACGTACGGAATGGGCATAAGCCGAAGCAAGCACGGTTACTCCGGCTAAGTTACAGAGACAGGCGTAGGCTACCCGACGGCTCGCTACACGCATCCTTTCTAATTATTGTAATTACGATCCCGGCTTCTGGGGGAACTTCATTTTGTCAGTATAGGCATAGATCAATGTGCATTACCAACCAAGATACTTTAAAGCTCCAGAAATCACAGCGTATTTCAGGGGCAATGCTTTCCAATGAAAGGAAATCGCACGTCGCGATAAAGAATTTGGAGCGACTCAATAAAAATGTCAGAAAACTTTCCGAGAACGTCACCGATATACAACTGATTCATATTCTACCAATTTATAATCAAGTATAGCCTAAAAAAATATTATAAGAATATCCTTTATCGTAGATGAAAGCTTCTCAAGCTATAATGTACAGTACATCTCTATTGCGTACAGAATTTCGATGTTAGATTTTTTTACATCTCTGTTGCATAGATCATAGAGCAAAGAGCATAGATGTTGTTTGATGTGCCACGCGTACTAATGGACCCGCTCAGAAAATACTTCAGCGAACTAAAGGTCTCTATTGCGAACATTGCGTATATCATTTTAGTATGCGATTAGTTTGCTGAAGTATTTTCTGAGCGGGTCAATATCTCCTAGATGCAGGGTTGTGATCTCGAGACCAGTTTTTGGTCTCGAGACCGGTCGCGGGGGTCCTAAGGTCTCGGTCTCGTCACGGTCTCGGGAAAATTTGTAAAGTCTCGGTCTCGTCTCGATCTCGAAAATTTTAGGCTGGTCTTGATCTAGATCTCGAGGTCATGGTCTCGAGACCTATCTTTCATTACTTGAGACCTTAGGCGAAAAGCTCTGATTTCCCATAGCCCACCTCATTTTGCCAACGTCGGGTTGAAACTGCTATACAAGGCGAGGTGCTAATTGCCCCCAGATGACAACTTGGTCAAGTTTTGTGCATGCGGTAAAGCTAAAAGAAAGGGAAATACAAAACTAGCGGAGTCTTGCAAAAGACCCCATCTGTGTTTTCCCTTGCATATTCACAAAACTGCTTTTTTAAGCCGGCGCGTGCGATATTTTGCTAAATAAAGGAAGTTTTAAAATACGCCCTTTTAGAACATACGAAAAAAGTCAGGTTGAGGCTGAACACTCGTACAAGATGGACAGAAAAAGAACACCCGACAAGACTCGCTTCTATTGTTGAATTTGCATATAAAGATTATCAATATTCTGATTATCTTCGTAAGAAGTGCGTTGCGACGTGCAAGTTTTGCACAAATCTGACAGATCTTCGTGAAAAGACAGTGACAACTTTCACTTTTGTCAGGTATGTTAAAAAAGGAGAGGAAGGTAATATCGGCTATATCTCGGTTAGGTAACCCGTAGCCTTCAAACAAAAAAATTCACTTCATATCATATTTCATTTCATTATTAGTCTACAAAAACGTTTAGGTACTTTACTCATTACTGAGAACAAATGATAAGCTGTCAGAACATTTTTCTTCGTTGTATAGCAATCTCCACAGTAGCCAGTGCGTGCAGTACTCAGTGAAGATTCAGTTGACAATTTTACATCTGTCTCGAGATCGGATTTGATCTCGAGACCAGTGCGGGTCTCGAGACCTCGAGTCCGATCTCGGTCTCTACCATCTGTGGTGGTCCCGGTCAAGATCTCGGTCTCGAAAGCTAAGGTTTCGATCTCGTCTCGGTGTCGACAAAATTTGGAAGGTCTCGGTCTCGTCTCGATCTCAAGAAGGTCGGTCTCGACAACAACCCTGTCAGTATGATACCAAACCGCGTAATAACTTTAGGGCGTCTTGATGTTGATGCTCCTCTTGTTTTGGCGTGTCGTATGAAATTATCGCGAAAATATGGATGGTTTGGCACACGTACGGAAATTTCCTTCCAATATGAACACCTCGATCTTCCACATCAAGTTTGGTTATGTGGAAAGGAATTTGAGTGGCATTTTGTCTCGAATACGATTTTTATGACGAAGAAATGTTGGTCAACATGTACCCTAATGGGGCCCATGTTAATCCGTTTTGAACGTCGCTCATTACTGTACAGTACTGTACAGTAATGAGCAAAAAAACTGTACTTGCCAAATCACAGAGGTCTAATTAAGCCTCTCGAGGCTGATTTACTTTCATTAAAGTGCGAAAAGGTTTTGCCAATCGTTTACGAAGTGAAAGGCAGACCGCGAATTTTGAAAGCGAATTTCGCCCTTTGAGCAAAAGTTCTGACTGACACACCTGAATTGTGTAGAAGAGTAGACAATATTCATTAAGGAAAGCAACTATATTTTACAAAGGCCACTTCAATGCAGTATACAGCAAAAGGCTTATCTGTCGAACTAAAATGCCCGATCTATCTTTATAATAATTGCGACGTCTATCTTTACAAGAATTACAAGAAATTTGAGCCAAACAACACTTAAAATATGGTGCAGCCTGAACAGGATGAAAGAACTATGACCATCAATACTTCTACGTCTTTCACTATATTGTTTATATACTATTTAAATAACACTTTGTAACGGGGATGATTTTATTGGTTTCACGAGGTCTACATAAGAACAGAGGAGAAGGGGTTACTAGAAAAGGTGAACTAGACCAAGGTAGGCCTACCCTCCTAAAGGTGCAGCCAGACTAGCGATTTTTTTCGGCAAAACGGGTGGTTTTCGGCACATGTTATGCGCGCGAGGAGGGTCGAAGGCTTTCGAACCCTCCTCGCGGGCATAAAATGAGCCGATCGTGTGTAGTTGAGAACGGTATTTATATTAATACTTAGGTAGCGAGGTCACGGACAGGGTGAATAACCAGTCAAGCCGTTCTAATGAATATTGCTCACTTAAGCAAACTAACACCAAAAGATAAGCTGCGCGATAAAGGCACCCAAGATCATAGTCTTGGCACGAGGGGCTTCCGCCTCCTTCTACTAGGCCTGTTAACAATATGTATCGCGCGGCTGAAGGTCCGTGACACAAACAGATAATTTCACTGTTACAACTTTGTCTCAAACTTAGGATAATTGTACTGTCTGTGTTTAAATTGTGGCTGACGCCGTTTTCGCGTAAATTCGGAATTTTACTTGAGAAATTCTGCTGCCACCACTTTCGGTGCGGCCAACTCAGGAAGGTCATTGTTAGTGCAAAGAAAAGGTGGGAAAGCCCATGAGAGGCAGAGCTAAATCCTTCACTTGAAGCTTGCCTAGGGCACAAAGCGGATTTTCTCTCCTGACCATTTTTTCTTGTCGAATAATCATATCCAGAAGTTTTTCAACTGCAAGGTTAGTAACGACAATGTAAGCCCATGAGTTCGCGCCTTTTTCTGTGAGCTGCTACTGCGCTTGCCCGCTTGTGATGTCACAGGGAGCTCTCTGATGCTTCAACACAGCATATTGTGACGTCAACGCTTGTGCAATTCAAATGTAACGTAAGTTTCCGATGGGTGTATAAAAGGGGCGGTACTTACGTTAGCGATGCGCTCAGATTAGATCGGAGAAGAACGACGGTTGTACGGATTCTTCTACTGTATTGTAATGAGTACAACGGGTAAGGCACGACACTCAGACAACACTAGGATGACACTGGGGCCCCCACCGTCAGCCTAACCGGACTTATATACCAGCTAGATATGACATAACAAGCTCGTAGAAAGGCAGGCTCGGTTGTCTGTCAGAAGAAAGGTCTTTCTTCTGAAACAACAGAGTCATAAACGTTAGGGTGTTACATTGGGGTTATAAGGGTGACGGTATCGATCTTAGGTGTGAAGCACCGTTACAAAAAGTCACGTTACAAAAACATGAATTCAAATATCTTGAACTAAATTGAGTACTTGAGTATTCACTAATTCACACTTAGTGAATACGACGAAGCTTTCATGAGGAAATTTTCGTCGAAAAATATTGAACTGTTTTCGAGAAAATAAATAAAAACTGAATTTTGGGCACTTTTTGTAAGAAACGGGTCCTGATTATTTCGTTGTAGCACTCATAATGTGTAACTAAAAGTAAAATAAAAATTTCTTTTATGTAGCTGACAAGTTAGAGAATAACTCCTCTAAAGGTTTATTCTAAAATCGCTGCCCTTTTTTAGCACGAGATTTTAAATTCCAAAGGGATGATTTAGTACGATTTGGACTCAGCCATTTGCATTGCCTTTTCTTGTTGTGAATAATCATTTTTACGAAATCGTGAGTTCCTTGCACTGACTTGAGCTAGGATGATTCCTATATCGAAAGGGAGTATAAGTGTTAAGTTTTCGTTTAGATATTTCAAGTCTATTATGTATTTTTAAAAAAGGCTACCGATTAGTTTTCTTCTGGCAAAACACACGGACAAATCGCACGACACCCAAGTCCAAATTGTATCCGCGGTATCTTGTTTTGGACAGTCGGAGGAGCCTCCAGTTTTCATGGGTGTTTGGTGTTATTGTTTGTGTTTTTCAAGCGTACAATACCTCGTTTGATAGCCAGGACACCAGGCCATCTAACGAGTATAGTTTTAGGCTCAATTTTGTCTCCACGTGAAGTGAAATACGCTGTCCCATCCCTCCTCTACTGAAAAGTTTATGCCATAATATGCAGGACAAAGCTTCAGTCTTTCTGAGGTAATCATGTAGAAGAGAAATTAAGTAGAAAGATTGTTTTCTTTGAATATATGTTCTTTGTAAATGCAACGCAATATAAATATTATGGGAAACAATATTTCGAAGAAACTGTTGGATTATCTTTTCCTCCCTTTACCAATTTAGGACCA
>JAHZNP010002031.1:0-11645 GCA_020615345.1 Triops cancriformis | reverse complement strand
ACAAGAACGCTTACATGATGCACTTTGATATTTAGTCAATTAAGATAAGTTAAAAGGAATGACATCGCAAAACTTAACACCAAACATTTGAACTAAACGCACACACACGCACAATACACAAAGGGCTCCTAGCTCAACTGGGATACAGAAGCGTGGTTTCTCTTTTCTTATGGCATTGGAGGCACGAGTGCAAGCCCCCTATCGGTAGCTGTTTGTAAGCTTATGGTACGTATGATCCTGAGCCGCGTCAATTAGTAGCAGCTCACCACTTCGATCGTCTTCCATCTTTGTTTTGCTTTCGACAGCTGACTTTCTTGGCACTTCAACGCTGCCAGTTTTCATCACATGAATAGTTTTAAAGTAAACTTTTTTGTTTTCACATTTTCTAAGTTTTCGTAGTTTTGTCTACGTAAATAGACTAAATAATTTTAAGTAACTTTTCTAATTATTGCTGTAAATGGATAGTAAAACTGGCAACCTTGTAACCACAACAAGCTTGCCCATACGAGTAGGGCAGCAGGTGAAAGCCATTACAAGACTTGTTTGGTGAAAACAAAAGCGTACCAAAGCTCTTTTTGCTTTGTAAGAATTGAAATTAACGTGTTAGAGACTATTCTAAGTTAACAATACGTTCTGTTTTCTCTTTTCAAAAGTATACTCATGTCATTTTTGTATCTTTTATATAGGAACCACAACAAAATATACGAGTTTGGGGCATCTTACGTGAAAGCGGCAGTTAGCGTAGTTGGTTGCAGCCGTGTTTGGTGAAAACAAAAGAGGAGCCCTTTTTGCTGTGTAAGTGTTGAAATTAACGCGTTACAGAAGATTTTTTGTTTACTTTACGTTCAGTTTTCCGTTTTTAAAGTATATCTATGACATTAATGTCATATATGACATACGATATGACATTAACAGCATTTGCATAATTGCTAGAAGTTATGAATGCATAATTTCTAGAGCAATTATGAACATGGTGTTTTGCTGAGAATAACATTCCACAATTCTAACCTTCTTGATTCCTTTGTACAGATTCAAATGCATTTTGCGTTATTTGACTTTAAAAAAACCGGGGAAATAGCTATTGGACAGCTCAGCTGGGTAACGACCAAAATTGATGTCGGCAGATTAGGTCAACACTATAGAAGTGAGG
Organism: Triops cancriformis; assembly: GCA_020615345.1. NCBI lineage: Eukaryota > Metazoa > Arthropoda > Branchiopoda > Notostraca > Triopsidae > Triops > Triops cancriformis. The sequence goes on along the minus strand of JAHZNP010002031.1, from coordinate 10,495 downwards.
ACCATATAGTTTTATGGAACGAAAAAAAACACGGGACTACGGGAAGAAATTTCCTGTTAGGATTCTCTCCATCAGCGGTATTTGTATAATTCTTGTATTTTCCTTAAAACATAAACGCCATAAAACTTGCTTTTCACATTGTTCTTCCCGAAATGCTGTAGTATTTATAGTAGTATTTTTCCATTTATTAATTTACTAGAGAACAAATCGCAGCTTGAGGAACTTGCGAAACTAATCGAAACAAAAAAACTGACAGTGGATGATCTTCCCCTGTCCATTGTCGAACCTTCGGTAATCTTGTCCGACTTGGAGGCAGCAGCAGCGCCGAAACGGCAATGATTTCCGAAGAAGCCCTATGTGGGCAGTGATTCAGAGGTCTTCAGCAGCGGTGACACTTCTGGGGATGACAGCAGAAGTGGTCCAACGCCAAAAACAGCTCCCATCGTAAATGCGAATAAGCGTAAACAAAAAAGCAAAATTTCGCAGGCAGAAGCAAAAAAATTCGCCGCAGCACACAATATGTCCATTATGAAGGCTATAGTTGCAAATGTAAGTTTAAGTTTTAATAAAGTTTAATCATAGAGTCGAAGATCCTGAATAATTTTATGTTATAACATTTACAGGACAACGCAGCTGTTGTTAACCAACCGGGAAGCTCCAATCCATCTGTGCACCTACAAGTCCCCCACATTACAGAGCGACAGTGCTGCTGTGGCTTTTCTGACGAATTATTTCAACTGAAAAAGGCCCTTTTCTCACTGGAGAACACAGTTAAGGACCTTCGTAAGTTTCTTCATGTTTTTTATAACTCAGATTGTATAACAAATACGTTTGCAGTTGTTCCTACCATATATAAATTGACGGGTGAATTGGCCAATTTGCAGTTGAAGACCCCGATTGAAACTGCCAATGAGCTCCAGAAGACAACAGAGATTATGGCGGTTCCTTCTACTTCAAGTGAAGTAAACAAGGAGCTACTACAGCAACCAGCAGCTGTGATTGTTCCGCCTCCGTTAATGCAACGGATTCCACTTGCTCAACGTCTTTTTTTCGACAAAGGTATGACAGTCCGGTTATATATTATTTCAACTGTAATTTTTCTTTTACAATAAAATTTTATATTTTAAGATACATAAAAATTTTCATTAAGGTATAAAATTATTAACATGAAACAGAATAATTTTAGAATCTGTCTCAATCAATCTCAGTGTTTGTAATACTGAATGTGTTAATACTTCATGTCGAAACAATAATAAACAGGAAAATAATTTTTTAGAGTTTACTGACTGGTTAATCTATTCAGTCTACTAGAATATTTATATAAATAAGAACAATATTAAAAACTATAATATAGTGAAATAAAATTTCAGTAACATTTTGTTTAATTCTAGTTTAATTGCCAGTTATGCTCTGATAGTATTCAAAAAAGGTATTAAGATTCTGGGCATATGACATTCAACAAACTTTATATGTAAATCTTTCTTCCCTCGTCAGAAAATCATTGCAAGAAAACGTTGACGCCACCTGCAACGGGCGATATGGAAGAAAGCGAAGACGCAGTGCAAATTCCTGCAATCGATCATGTGTGTATCAACTCTGTAGTTTCATGAGTAATACGTTTAGTAAGATATGTGTTTTTCGTTCTGATGTAGATCGAGAGCTGCGCGTTATCAACGGACAGTATTAATGCGGATATCGTGACGAAGTCACAGGAACGTTCAGGAAGCCCCCATTTTGAGGTGAAGAAATTTGAAAGCGTGGCTGCATATGACAGTACAACAAAAGTTTCAAGGTTCGTTGGAGAGCTCATGGATGGCGTTTTCGACGAGACCTACCTAAGGTCCCATTGCATTGGAGGTACGAAGAAAAATAAATGCCTCGAGAGTGAGAAGAGGGCACCAATGAAGCGAGAGTACATTTCACACATAAAACGTATGGCTTAAATATTACGCATAACGCTCTATAACTAATGAATATTCTTTATTATAGGACTCGCCCGAGAAAACGTTATTCCTCAACCAACAGACAAAGAAATAACCGACGCCATCCGCGTAAAGTTTAACAACTGCCGCGTAAAACGCTTTTGCGTGCCAACAGTGTAATGCTCTTTTTGTATATTTTTTTCCAATTTATAATATGATTTGCGGATAACGCATTAAATGTATTGTTTTCTGCATTTAGGACTTCACCTCCACCCAGAGGCGACTAACTATTTGTATTACGACTGCCAAACATGAAGAAATGAATTACGAATTCCATATTTTGTAATTGTCTTTTTTAAAAATATATATTGAGAAATACAGTTTATCCACGCGTAATAGCTGTTTTTTATTACACAAATTTTTTTTAAGAAATAAATAATTTTATAATGAAAAATTATTAAAAATCATATTTGATCACAAAATCATGATTTCGTGATATAATATGATTTCGTGATATAATATAATTTCGTGATGAAATAAGATTGCAATTTACCATATTATATCATATCACACTACATGATCTTTTTTACCTGGGTCTTTTGCAAGAAATATTGATACTTTTCCTTTAAAGTTAGACGCTTTTACTATAAAGCTGATAACTTTCCTCTCAAGTTAGACGATTTTACTATTGTCACGTAATTAGCCTACGTGACGGAATAAAACAGCCAAGTTCGTAGAAAAGTCGGGAGAGTGGTAGTACTGTATTTGCAAGGTTACAATTCACATTCAAAAACTTTTCGCCACAAACTCTTCACTCACACCAACCGACCCGTCCCGTCTCTAGCCCAACAAGCGACTCCCTTCTGCCCTTCGGGCGGGCCGTCCAAGTCAGCACTGTCTACGTGCATAATTGTGCTGACTCGACCGGTACCAGCCATCCTGTTCCCCGCATCCGAGCCCTGCATACAAAGGGGTCCCGGACGCCGAGCGTCGAATGCCCGGACGTCGAGCATCGGATGCCCGAACGCCGCACTGTTCCCAACCACAATGTTCCCAAGCACAAAGTATACCAACTAGCAAATAATTATATATTACTATAAAGTTGATACTTTTTCTATAAAGTTAGCTAGGTTTTAACAGCGATTGAACGCAGTGAACAGTGCCTGGTGACAGTCGTGTTTTCGCCACGGTTCGTCCCCTCAAGCTATTTGTGCTATTACAGTGTCAAAACTAACGTAAATCTCGCTACCTCTGTGCTCAATACCCTTTCTCACAAGGGGAAAAGTTTCATATGCCATAATTGCAAATTTGCATGAAACTTAAACTAAAGTGCATGGTGACATGTCACATAGCTCTCGCTCCTCCTCCCAAGGGAGGAGAACTCAGAGATTGAGTGACTCCGCAAATGTCGAAATCATGGAACAACAGCAAAGCACAAAACATTGCGAATCTTGCGCCAACGCTTTCGAAAGCGATCTGGTAGAAACCATACATTGTGAACCTTGTTTTAGAAAAATTACGAACACCAAAAATGCCACCACCCAACGTGAACCTCCCAAAACAAGAAATCATGCGGAACCTTTCCCCTCAATAGAAGCCGAGCTTAGTGCTCAAAATGACAAATTATCAAACCAAATCGCGATCTTAAACCTCCAAGTTAGAATTCATCCAAAAGCAAACCAATATAATCCCCTTGCTACTAGCAGAGATTAAATCTCTAAAGGAAACGGTCAACAAACTCGTACACGCCTCCACCCCAGCGTTACTGCAACAATCCTGGCCATCACTTAGTGCCTCCAGATTCTTACCAACCCCGCCAAGGCCTAGGCCTATACCCCAACTCAGTAATTCTAACTCTGATGAGGACTTAATTCTTCTACTGGAACAACAAGACCAAGTAAAAAAAGACCTAAACATGGACAGACAACAACTCCTCAAGACACTGGATCAAGACTTGCAGGCTCTTGGGCCTAACGCACCAAACCCCACCATGGCTCGCAAGACAAACTCGAAGAGGATCCTTTTAACGTATGAGAGCCGACAAGTCAGGAATGCTGCGGAAGCCACCTTCAATGGAACTCAACTCAAAACTCTCGGCCTGGTTAGAACAATTATACCGAAAGTGCAACTAGGTATAATTGTACACCATTTGCCTAAAAATGCAAGTAAGGAAGAAATGGCCCAACACCTGAACAGAAAAAATGAAAGTCTGAAGCTGGAAATCACTGCTGAAGCAATCAACTGGTTAAACCCATCAAATACAAAGGCCTTTGGATCTGTACGTCTCTCTTGCACTTCTGCCGAAACTAAAGCACGAATCCTTAATCAAGGTTTTCTCTTCGCATTCAGCAGAAGAGTGCAGGTCGAAGACCGCCTCAACGATGACCTACTCCAATGCTTCAATTGCCAATGTTACGGTCACACTGCCCACAAGTGCAAAGAACCTGCTCCCACCTGTGCAAAATACTCTGGACATCACAATACGAAAAACTGTGCCAATAATTCACGGAAATGTCGAATCTGTGAAGGCAGTCACTGCTCTTTTGACAATAGTTGACCAACTCGTATAGCTGAAAAACAAAAACGTGACTGTGCCGTACGCAGCGGATCTTCTGCCAATTAATAAAACCCAATTCACTAAGTAAACTGGAACCGGTGAAACCAGCCAAGCTCATAATACAGAATATACGGAAAAGTTTTACCCAGCTTCAAGAACTCACCCGCGAAGCTCAAAAGAATGGCGCGCACACTATTGCAGTCTTAGAATCCCCTCAAAATCTCAATATTAAACACCTTTCTGGATACAACATAACGAGATCTAAAGAAGATTATCAAGGTATCGCAGTTCTAATCACCCAAAGCTCTACTTTTGAACTCTTAGAAATACATAAACTTTATTCTGTTTTCAGCTACTTACCCAAAACCCAATGTCAATCATCATTATAGCGATATACAGAAGGCATGAACAAAACATGGAACTACTCTTAAACACCATTTGGAACAAATGCAGCAAAATTTCCCCAAAATAGCATCTTCACTGGAGACTTCAATGCCCATCATTGGGCGTGGGAATCCAAAAAACCGGATCTGGCGGGTACTCAACGGCAAAGTTTCATGGAGGAACACAACATAGTGCACCTGAACGCGTGGAATTTTAGCACCTTTAGCAACTCCTGGTGAAGTCAATCAACACTTGATCTAGCGTTCGCAAGCTTGAACCTTTTACCGAAGGTGCACATGAATTTACTTGACGATACTTCCTATTACAACAATTCCGATCACAAAACCACTATAATAACTCTGGAACACACCCACAACAAACCCAGCAGCAGCACGTGGTCGTACTACAAAGCGGACTGGAGTCAAATGCTTATCGATATCGCCGCAGAGCTACGTGATAGAAGATCACTTTGGTCGAAGATAGTAAGCAACCGGGATATCGATAGAGCAACGAATACCCTTACGTCGACCATACAACGCGCCATGGGAAAGAACATTCCGAAAAGAAGAGCAGAAAATAAAAATTCTTGGTGGAACCCTAACCTAGTGCCTCTCAGATCTCAAACAGCTAAAGCCCTAAATATATTTAAACGATCAAATCTACCAAAATATGAGAAAGAATGGAAGAAACAAAGGAAGTTATATCGGTAACAGACAAGAAAATATCGAAATGACTACTGGGAATTCAAATTAAGATCTCCGAACAATAAAACTTTAAGGTCAATAGACAGATACCTAAGGAACGAAGAACGATCACTTATTACTGACCTTCGACAAGATGGTCAGATGTTCCCAGATGAATCTACAAAACTAAATTTCTTAGCAAAAATTCACCTTGGAGGCATTGTTTCCCAAACATATAGCAAACCCGCGTTGACTAAACTGAGACCCAATTTACGAAGTGGAAATATTCTTTTGACAGACAAGGAGCTCCTTTCAATAGTAAACAATCTTCCTCCTTTTAAAGCCGCTGGCAACGATAATATACAGCCAATTGTTATCAAAGAAATTTGGAACGCGAAACAAGAACCCGTCTTGAATATTTTTAATTCCTCTCTAAGGCTGGGCTATTATCCCAAATCTTGGAAGTTGGCCAAAATACTTGTCCTTCCTAAACCCCATAAAGATAATTAAGATTCCTAAAAGCTTTCGCCCAATATCTCTACTCCCCGTTTTGGGAAAAATGCTTGAGAAAGCCTTTACTGGGAAACTACAACTGTATATTGAAGACAATAACCTTCTTTCAGATAAGCAGTGGGGCTTTCGGAAGAACAGATCCACTGCTGACGCCCTAGAGACACTGACCAACAAGGTCTTACAGGCCTTTGACAAGGGAAAAGTCCTCTCTGCGCTCCTTCTTGATATTAGTGGGGCGTTTGACTATGTTATTCATAATAAGCTCGTTGCTGAACTCAGAAAAATCAAGACGCCACCTCCTCTAGTCAAATGGATCTCCAGCTTTCTGCAAGATCGTACTGCTGTCTAATAATCCAGGGCATCGCAGAAAGCCAAATCCATCGAATACCAAAGGGTCTTCCTCAAGGGTCACGTCTTTCCAAACTTCTATTTCTGATTTACGTAAATGGTTTCTTTAGCATTATCAAACGCAAACGGATAGACCTTGAGGGATACGCGGACGATACGATATTAACTACAATCGGCAAGTCTAGTGAAGATAACGTGAAACATGTAGCCCGAAACATAACTGCTCTTGAGAAATGGGTCTTGCGGCTAAATCTTAAGTTCGCCAAAGAGAAAACGGAGTTAATTCATTTCCACCGCAAGCGAACAACAGTAGAAACTCCCCTTATCTGGGGACAAACGTCTATCTACCGCAAAGGCTCTGTCGTTACGTTGGTCTCCATTTCGATACAAAGTTAAATTGAACAAAACACATCTCTTACCTAGTTAGCCAGTGCAATTACTCACTACTAAGATTAAACAAGTTAGGTAATTGGTCCATTACTAGCAACCAACTTCGAACTCTCTTCCAGGCGTCAACTATTGCCAAAATACTCTATGGATACCCAGCCTGGTCCAACGTTTCAAAATCTAAACTACGACCACTTTGTCAATTAGTAAGAAAAGGTCCACTAATAATCACGGGTGCGTTAAAAACTACCCCAACCGCAGCTCTCCAAGTGGAAACCGGAATACCTCGGCTGGAACTCACCCTACTCAAAAGCCATCTCGACTACTACGCTGCTAGGATTTGGAATAAGTGGCCAACTGCTCATCAAACCCCCAAGAAGTTAACATATACGTCTTGCTCTGAAAGAGCACGCCAAATGACTAATTGCATGGACTACTTCTCCCAAATCCCTCAAAGATGCAAAAAAATCTATCTCCGATTTTATCCTTAACACCTGGTGTTCAAAATGAAAACCTAATCACTACGCAATCACCGACCTCAACGCTTCCCCAGACAAAAAACCTGTTATTGATAAGGGCACCCCACGGAACATTTTAAAAGCGGTAATAAGAATTAGATCAGCGCACTTCCCTTGCAAGGCTTATCTAAAACGTGTAAAAAATTGATAATGACAGATGCACTTGTAAATCCCAGGCCATACAATGTGTTCACCACCTTCTGATTCATTGCACTAAGCTCAACCGCGAAAGGGCCAAGTTCCTTCGACAATTGTCTCTGCTAAAAGTACATTTTACCCCAAATCAATTATTTGTCACACCCAAGAACTTTTGAATCTCTGTCAAAATTTGCTCGTGAAATGGAAAAAGTAGCAAACATCTGTTTAAGTTATCAAACTTTCCCTCCCCAATTCCAAGTAACTTAATCAACTCGCTCCCTTCCGATTTCCCCTACCCTAGGCCGCCAGATCAGAAGAGGTCTCACTCCTCTTCTATCTCACATGTTTAGGTATTTGTAACAATGGCTGTATTACCATGTTATTCAATAAAAGTACCATCAATAGGCGCAAGACTACGATGGATTTTGGATTTAAAAAAAACAGCGATTGATACTTTTTCTATAAAGTTAGCTAGTTTTCAATAAAGTTAAATGCTTTTACTATAAAGTTGGCTATTTTATCTATAAAGTTATACGCTTTTATTAAAAAGTTGATACTGTTCAATAAAGCCTGATATTTTTTCTATGAAGATTGATACTATGAAGATTGATACTTCTATGAAAGTTTGATGTTTTGATGTTTTCCAATAAAAATTGTTACTTTTTCTAAAAATGTGAAACCGTTGGTATTGTAGCAATCATGGAAAGTATTGTAACTAGCGTGGCATATGTGTGAAAGTGGAACAGAGTCAAATAAATCAGTAAACGCAACACTTGGAGTCAAAGTGTGGTATGAACTTAAAAATTGCTCATTGCATATGTGGCCAGATGTATTGATTAATTTAAGGGGAAGAACCATCTTCGCGAGTGTCCATAAATTGGACAATGTTCTGCAGTCGTTTATAAAGTTTTGTCATGCAAACTCGCACACATGAGCTGAAAACTGAAAAGAGCGAGAGAGAAGAACCATCTCGGTAGGGTAGATAGTCTGGAATATGTCGAAGAATTATGACAGAAAACCATACACTATGTCGGAAAGGTCGTAAGGTGGGTAGAAAATTGCTTGCTAATGGTCGCATAAAGCAGAATTGCTGAGACATTCTGACGTTCGTATTAGACACAAAAACGTACACAAAATTGAACCTTCTAGAAAGAAGCATTTTTGAAATATTGGTGCCGACGATTAACCCAGACAGAGCGGATCAAATTTCTTGAAACAAGGAGAACTGTTGCGTATTTTTCGGTAATTTCCGACAAAATTTTTTAGAATTAATAATACTTAGGAATGTAACGTCGAGCAATTGTCTGAATTCAGAATTGCGGAAAATAGCAAACAAGTTCCTTGAACAGTTTGAATTATCTTGGGCTTTTTTTTCGAAGGGATCGCTTCATTAGATTCTCGGCATTATATTTGCAAACTTTTTTGTCTAAATGACTTCCCGAAATATTGAGGTTTTTTTCATGGAATCGTCTTTAGAGTAGGGTGGTATGCAGTGGCCTTTATTTGTAATTTTTTCTCTTATTTTGCATTCACTGAATGCGAGAAACGAGAGACTTGAATGGACGATTTCTCTGTAACTTTTACGTATTTTTTGATAATTTCTTGGCAAACATTCTAGTACTTGGGAATGTAACGTGGAGAAATTGACTAAGTTCAGAAATGTGGATTAAAGCAAACAAGTTCCTTGAGCAGTTTAAATTATCTTGGGCATTTTGTGAAGGTCTAGCATCTAAAGGTACGGTAGTACTCTATATAATGCGTTCGAGCGGGGAAAAGTGTGAACGGGTTTTCTCTACAACGATAGGAGTTACTGGTACGTGTTGGGTACTAAAATATTCACAAAAAAATCTCGACGAGAAATTCGTATTTTTCATGATCGTGGGTTTTATAGGGGTGGAGATATTTGTAATTGTTTGAAAGAATCTTACATTCCTTTCGCATACTTTCGTACATCTATATCGTATCCTCGGGCAAGTCAGGAAAAGGTTCATGTCAGAAAACTCCAAGTTCAGGCTGAGTTCAGGTTTGGGGATGGAAGGGGTGAGCAGTGGGTGGTTTTTGGTTCGGGTTAGTCTTTCTCTCCCCAACTAGTTCTCTCACCCAGCTAGCAAATGGTTCAGGAAGTATCAGGCGCTACTACGCCATGAGTTAACTAGCTCGCTTCTTTGCAATCAAACTCCTGTCGATATCATATAAGGCCAAAAATATTGATTATTCAGAGAAAACGACAGGATAGAAATAAACAAAGAAATTACAAAAAAGGGATAATGCATTCAAGGCAAAAAAACGAACTCCTATAAATTTAAATGGCGTTTTTACCACAGTAGAAAGCACGTATAAAGGTTCCTCATTATGAAAAGTCTTCAAATTGCTTTTGTTCTTCTGTGCACTTTGTACCACATTTCACGATAGCTCAATTGTAATTCCTGTGTTTTGAGTATTTTTCCCGGTTTGTCTTACTACGACACTGTAATTTGCCTTTTTCAAGACGAACTACAGATTTTCAATTAATCTTAAACCATATGTAAGTAATTTATTTTCACTTTAAGTATTTTCTTACGAATTAACTTAGTATATATTAGGGTAGTTTAGCTAGTTTATTTTGGTTATTTATAGTATATATACATAGCAGTGTTGTATAATTATTACAAGTAATAGTAATTTGTAATTACTATTACTTTTTTGAAGTAATTGTAATGTACTCATTACATTTTTCACTCCGTAAAAAAGTAATGTAATGTTATTTACTAGTAAATTTAAAAAAGGCAAATTACATTATAATTACAATTACTTTCGTGTCTTGGAGAAACTCAGGAACTCAGTAAGGAAAAGGCGAAAGGATGAAATTGGGCTTCGGAACTTCCCTTGCATTAGCTCGACGAAAGAGAGTCGTAAAAGGGGGTGGGGTGGGGTGAGCCAAGAGAACGTTTTTTTTGCAAGTATAGTGAGCTATGGAAAGGCAAACCTTATCACTGACTTCTGTTTTAGCTCCGTTAGTCTCTCTTCGCCCGTTTCTTTGCTTAGGGAAGGGGAGACAATTTTGCT
>JAHZNP010002030.1:0-11662 GCA_020615345.1 Triops cancriformis | reverse complement strand
TTCCGCCATTGGCGTGGAACAACCTAGACGCCGCTGTCAGACGTAGGGCCGACACCGCCTTCACCGCTCTTGAAGATGAGAATTGGTTCGCGGCTCAGGCCGCGGTGGCGGCAGCTCCGGCGATTGGGTCATCGGCGAATCCTTCGAAATTCCCGGGTTGCAGACGTTGTTCAGCCTGCAAGGCTTGGAGCAGAGGGTCGTCAGAGACCTACCGAGTGTTTAACAAATCATTTTGCTCAGGCGGATGTGGGCTCGTACACGAGTGCTCTGAATGCCGAAGCTCTGCTCATGGCGCGCACAGATCCCAACAGGTCCCAAGCGCTCTTTTCAAGTGAGAAGGAAACGCTCCAGATCCCGCTCACCTCCATCCACATTCCAGCAGCGGTCAAAAAACTGAATTATGCCAGCGGTTCGTCCGCTGCCGTTCCCGACTCAGCCGTCTCGGCAGTGTTACCTGACTTCGTACTCTGTACCTTAGACGCAGCGCTTTCTGCGCGCAGCCTGTCGCCAATAAATATTATTGTATTATGCAAATTGACCAATAAATACGTGTCTTCTCATGCGGCAAACCACTGGTTCGATGTTCTTTCGCATGGCGCCGACATCGGCTTTTCCGACCAATAATCGACACTCGCTCACACAACCTGCCATCCATTGCTTCCAGCTTGGCCGTGGTTCTGGAATACCTCAAGAAAGAATCAGCTAATGGGCATATAATCGGTCCCTTCAGCTCGCCACCCTTTTCGCCTTGCTTCGTGAACGCGTTAGGGGCCGTACCAAAGAAGCCCGACGGTATTCGTCTTATTCTGGATCTGTCTCGCCCAGCGGGTGCAAGCGTTAACGACGGTATTCCTGACGCCGCAGCTTCTGTCAACTACCATGGCATCCCGTTCGCCATTAGACGGCTGCAGGCAATCAAGGATAAAGGGTTAACGGCCTTCATGGCCAAGGTTGACATAAAAAGCGCGTTTCGCCTTATCCCGGTCAGGAGGGATCAATGGGCCTTGCTGACCTTTGAGTGGCAAGGGGCCTACTTTTGCGACGTAAGGCTCCCTTTCGGGTGCAGATCCTCCCCAAGAATATTTTGCGAATTCGCCGACGTTCTTCGAACCATAGCGCGAGCCGTGTCCGGCTCAGAGGCCATAGATAACTATATGGACGATTTTTTCATCATTGAAGAATCGGAAGACGCGTGCTGGGACACCCTGCGCTCATTCCAGGAGCTTTGCGCTTCCTGTGGCATCCCGTTGGCGGTGGAAAAAACCGTGGAGCCTACAACCAGACTCCCGCTTCTAGGGTTCATCCTAGATTGGCAGCATTACACCATCGAACTTCCGGCGGACAAGCTGCAGGCCATCAAGGACGAACTGGCGGCGTTCTCTGGCGCGCGGACAATTCGGAAGCACAAATTGGAGTCTCTGGCTGGGAAGCTTTCGTTTGCGGCAGCTTGCGTTCCTATGAGTAGGGTATTTCTCCGTCGACTGTATACGGCAATTGCAGCGGCCAAGGCCCGAATGCACTTCGTTACCCTGGACAGGGAGACAAAGGAAGATCTAGGCTGGTGGCAAGAGATGCTGCCTAAGTTGAATGGAACAGCGTCCATTCTCGAACCGGTCTGGTCCTTCGACGACAATCTGTCCCTGCATTCCAACGCGTTGGGCTCGATTGGCTGCGGCGCCTGCTGAGGGAATCGTTGGTTCTCCATCCTTTGGCCGTCGGCCGTAAAAACCGCCCCGAATCTGTCAATGGCTTGGAAGGAGGGCTTCCCGATTTGGGTAGCGTGTCGTATCTGGGGCCCGCGCTGGAGGGGAAATAGATTAGGTTGTTCTGTGACAATTTAGGCCTGGTGGAAGCTTGGCAGGCAGGCTCCGCTCGTGCCCCTTCGCTAGCAGCGTTGGTACGGGAGATCGCGCTGACAGCGTGCCGTTTTCAGTTTTTCTTATGTCTCACACATATCGCCGGAAAACTAAATACAGCAGCTGATTGTTTGTCCAGGAATAACATCACGGGCTTCTTTCAGGTACGTCCAGAGGCGAACCACGAGCCGGACCCAATCCCGCCAGAGATCTGGGCTTCGCTGCGTTCCAGCATGCAGCCCTCGCCTGGTTCCCAGAGGAACGCGAACTAGTTGCCGAGGCGAGGTCGCTCCTGTCATCAGCTATCGCCCCAACCTCAGCACGAATGTACGCCTCGGCACTGAGGACATTCTTTGGTTTCTCTCAATTAATTGGGAGCGAGCTAAGACCAACGGACGATTATGTGCTGACACTGTTCGCGACCCACCTGTTGCGCTCGCGCAAGACGCACGATACGGTTCGGTCCTACATCGCCGCAGTACGGTTCTGGCATTTAGCTCAGGGCTGGTCTTGGGACACTGCCGACGGACCATATCTCACGCTGACGTTTCAAGCGCTGCGCCGCTTGCCGAGATTCATGCAACGGAGACTACCGATATCAATCGAAACAATGAAGCAGATGAAAGAAGCCATCCGGTCCACGTTCCCAGATTCCAAGACTCAATGCCTTTTATGGGCAGTCGCAACGTTGGCGTACTTCGGCGCCCTCCGTATTTCGGAGTACCTGCCAGCAACCCGTCGGGCGAGACCTCCGTTGCAGTCAAGCGACATTAAGATTCGGGATTCAGTAGTCGTAGTTCGGATCCGCCGCTCTAAGACCGATCAACAAGGGAACGGTACCGTGGTGTCGTTCCGAGCCACGGGCACGTCTGTATGCGGGTACAGGGCTTTGCTCCGCTATTCCCTGCTGCGACGATCCTTCTCTTCCGTCGATCCTGCATTCTTTTTGTGGCCGTCTGGTAACCCGCTCCTAGCTAGGCGATTCAACAAAATCCTGGCGGAGCTCCTCCCGAGGAGTGAGGCCGGAGTTCTTTCGAGTCACTCATTCCGCATCGGGGCCGCAACGGATTTGGCGGCAGCCGGTGCACCCGATCACGCCATTCTACGTCTCGGCCGGTGGTCCAGTAACGCCTACATACGCTACATTCGTAACAGAAACGCGAACGAGGCCTTCGAATAGTGATAACCCTGTATTCTTGGCATGTCAATAAAACCGGTTAAGGGAGATCACTGTTAATTCGCTGGCGCCACTCCGGCAAGGGTTCGGTTGGGGGGTCACTCTGTTTGGCGGCTCTGGACCCGGGACCATCGTCCCACGGGACCAGAGTGGAGCCCCCACCGAAGAGGCCCCTTAATTATGCAACCCTTCAACGGTCGACGTAGGGCCTGGCTAAGGGAACTTTCACTGGCGCAGGCTGGTTAAAGGTCTTTAGCTGGCCTGGAGTAAGGCCGTAGTGGGGTTAGGCGACCTCGCTTTCCCCGTTCGCGGAACGAAGGTCGAAAGCAGGGAAGGGTTCCGGCTTTCACCGGACTTAGGTCGAGGATATAAGCTGAGTCGGGCACTCAGCTCATCAGTCCTCAGCGACACCTCAAGCGTCACCTCAAGCGTACGCTCTTCTGTCTTCGCCACCCACCCACCCCATCCTCTTCTTCCTTCGTCTTCATTCCTTTGGACTCAAGGTGGAGGCGGCTCTGGACCCGGGACTAGAGTGGAGCCCCCACCGAAGAGGCCCCTTAATTATGCAACCCTTCAACGGTCGACGTAGGGCCTGGCTAATAGACATATGTGTTTTGCTTGGGGTACTTTTATCTGCCTACCACAGTACAGTACTCGGCAAAACAAAAGGGCCAAACAAACTTCCCTATCCTACCGCCACGGCAGTTGCGTGAGCGATGTCCCACTTTATCATCTTTCGAACGTTTTTGACCCGAAAGGCTTCCTCCCCCAGTGGCGTGGGACGTTAGCATAAGGCGGTTTGTTTGGCCCGTTTTTTTGCCGAGTACTGTACAGTACGCGCACGTCACTAGTTTTGTTTTCACTAGTTTACGCAAAATAATAAAATTAGTTTATTTTAAAGTACAATAAAGTAAATTTTATTATTTTGCGTAGCGAACGTGGGCATTCTTGGTTTGCAAGAGTTGGGGAGACCAAGAAGTCAGAATTAAAACACGTAAGAGAAAATTATGTGTAAGAAACACACTTTAAAAGTTTACAAAAGTATTGTAAAAAAGTGGGGAAAAGGGCAGAAGGCGATAAAGGTAAAGGAGGTTCTTTTTATAGTTGAGTGAAGCTTGAACAATAGAGACACGCAAGAACCTCGACGGAGGAACTTGGGATTTTTGTAGATCACGCACTTTGTGAAGGGGGATGTAAAACTGGAAGATTTGGCGGAGCCTTCAAATTAAGAGACGATAAACACAACGGGTTTCATTTAAAAACTGGGGTTTAAGGTTACAGTCTGCGAAGACCGTGAACTATGCTGAACGGTCTGGTTTAACGGGAGTAAGGGCTTGCTATTTCTCCTGATCTGCTATTTCGGTACTTGTAGTTTTCGATTAACTGTATTAGTTTCGTGTTGATCTATAATTATAGTAAGGTGCAGGTACTTATTAGTTATAGCCGTTATAGGTAATAAAAAATGTGGAAACAGCTGCTCGATAGAATGCGCAGTCTATCGAAATTCACAAATACGTATTATGTAAAATATCACGAAGTCATGGATTTGAAAATAGTGTCAATAATTTCTGGGAATTGTTCAATAGGCGTTACCGTACAGCTCTTTGTCCGCGAACTTTAAAGCTTCGCACTGTTTGCAGAAGAAAAAGAAAAAGACCACAAAACAAATAGGAATCGTTGGAAAAAGAAGGCTGAAACGCTAGGAGTGCAGACTATGTAAAACCAGGTGTGGAAATCATGGAAATGAGAAAGAGGTCACATGAAATCAATTTAAAACATATAATGACCAAACAGTTTCAAATGACAGGGATAAAACGCAAATGTTTGTTGACCACCTGGCGGAGATTCAGAGGGTGAAACTCCTCGATGATACTTAATCAATTGAGATTAAAATTGAGTATGAAATTAAATATCCAACGAACGATCAACGAAACCAATTTGGAGCCGAATTCAGAGAAACGTTGCAGAAAATGGGAGTTCGTTGATTCTCGACCCGTAGACTTTCATTCTATTGACCGGTTATTGTCCAATCCAGCCATCATGGCAAATTTAATGTAGTCGTATTTGGGACCCGACGGATTTCCGCATAATTTTCAGGCTAATTAGTAGATGAGAACTTATTTCATTAATAGTCTACTCGGTCCGATATTGAAATCGGTCCCTGACGATTATTATCGAATTGAAGTTCAGTCCGCGATAAAAACGTAATTAATTTCTCCTTTCGTAGTTTTACCAACTTTAGCCATTAATTCAGTTTTATTTTATTATCATAAAGTTTTGGGTAGTAGTTTGCGCTATAAATGATAATTAATTTTTATTTTTATTACTTTAAGCAATTGCTCTTAAGCATGTTTGTATCCCGAAGAAGGTATGCAGAGTACTATAAATGAGTCATATCTTACAAGACTGTATGTATCCTAAGCTTTACTCAAGATCATACTTTACAGGATCATTTCTGCAGTATGATTGATAGGTTTCTTTGCAGAAATCTCGTGATCACCCATCCGCGATGACGAGGAATGGTGTTCTTCCCTGAGCATGAAGAGGGTTGCAGGTGTGACTATGTGTAGTTCCGGCCTGCGACCATTGAGGAATGTTCCGTGAACTCTCCTGGGGTTCATGGATGGGGAGAATGCGTTCTGAGTGGTTGGATTTAGACTACATAAAAATTAATGCATAGATAGGTGGATAATAATATCTATTTTCTGTACCTTAAATCATGGTTAAACAACTTAAAATATTAAAAATCTTGAGAGAACGATATCGTATTTCTAAATGAACAAATGTCGTGAATTCAGTATCGATGCGAATGAAAAACAATAAACCAATATTGCTCAGAGATTTTTTAACTTCCTTCGAGGGAAAACACTTTTTAAAGGATTTTTTCATGTAAGTCGGAATAAGAGTGATGAGAGTTATAGGTGACGAATTATATTAGTTATCTCTTTTTGAAATAGGTTGTGGAATGAAAAAAGACTTAGGAAATAAATGTACAACTATTTTCTTTATTTATTGAAACGACGTGCTGCTCAGGCATAATACACTGGATTTTGATTCGACTTAAAACACTTGAAATAATAATTGCAAAGTTTCTCTCTCGTTCCTTTCGATACTTCACAATTCTTCTTTGATGGAAGCAAGGTGTTTCCAAAAGGCCAATCTTTCCTCGAAAGCAAACTTCCCAGGTACAAATTTTGGACTTAAGGAAATGTCCATGTAGCCTCTTTCCTCGTTAAACGGAAGCCAGGCTCCTTTAGTCGAGCTCGAATTTCCGTTAGGATCTCTGTGTGTTAAACATGTCAGCTTTGTAGAAAAACTAAGTCAAAGAAATCCTTACCCTGTCACAGCAAAGTTAATGAGGTGCTTGATTAGCATCTTTGATACTTTTTCATCATCTTTGCTTACGGCAGGGAAAAATGGTCCACGAAACAAACCGAGTAAATCGTCCGCATGGCCCACACCTATACAAAACACACATAATCTAATTATGGTTACTACGCTCGTGATTTTACCTAAATCCAAGCCTTTAAGTCCAGTCAAGTCTGCGAGGGAGAACTTGAATCGGTGAGAAAACACGTAGACATAGACAGGATGAAGCTTTTTTTCAGCGTGTAATTCTACTGCATCGACGAGTCCTTGATGGAACATGACATCGGAAAGGGCCTTAGGTTAATACTTCGGATTATATTTGTTTACTGTATATACGTTAACAAACGTACCTCAACCAGTTCTGGAAGAAGCTTTTCAGTAATCTTCTCATTTCCGAAGTAATATCTTAAAACTTGCTGCGTAATGCTGGCAGTGTTTGTTGTGTCTTGTGCGTAGTTTAAAAGACGTGAAAGGTATGTGTCCGGTTCATTGGTAAGTTTTTGTAGCTCATTGTCAGCCACGACAGCTAGGATGAACAAGTTATTTATAGTAAGCCATTTCTTTTGTGTATGCGTAAGGCTATGGTGAACCTAACCGTGCTTGTATAGGGGAGTTATACAATCAGCAATTTTGTCAAAACTATACAATATTTCAGTAAACAATCTCAACAGTAAAGTTTTAGATCGTACATTTTACGTAAAAGTTTCTTCGTAAATTAGTAAAATAGCGAGTCCGTTTATCTTTTCTTTTGAGAAGTGGCAATTTCAAACATTCGATTGCGGCGTTCACTGAAGCCGCTTAAAACTATTCATTTACCGATAACGGAATTCAAGTCCAACGTTTAGTTTTGCAGTTGTCACCTAGGAAGTTTCCGAAAACAATTCAGATGATAAATCTGAAACTAACCGACGGATTTGAATTCCGTTTCCACTAATAAATTAGATAAATGGTGCTTTAGTGTACCCTGAGGCCCTTTATTAAAAATGCTTTACCCCTCAAAAAAAAATTAAGATTTAACTCACTTTTTACACATTGATTAAAAACCTTTCCAAGAATACTTTGAAAACATGCACTAGGTATTACAATCCAAACTTTACTGACGAGATTGTTTAATGAAATACTGAGTAGCTTTGGGCAAATCGCTGACATGTTTAGAATGTGATTCCCCTATGTGGCTAAGTTTTTGGCCATTGACAATTTTGTAAAGTTTCAATTCATGGGTAGCGTACATTACGACATGGACTTTTTGCTACGTCTATCAATTGGCTGTCGTTAATTAAAAATTTTAACTGAAGACTGTTAATCAACACATCGATTATATAAAAACTTAAAGATTTTTCACAGGCAAGCGATGTGTAGAAACTTAACTACTAAGAAACTTTAGCCAAAAATGTAATCCATTTTGCAAAAGCGTCCACGCCAATTTGACCGTAGGAGACCATGCTGTTTGGTCCTGCCATCTATGGGAATTTGTGCTAAAGCTTACTTGACTCACCATAGAGCCAAGTATTTTTAATTAATAAATCTTCACTTACTGGCAGCGAAGAAAGCTCCTTCGTCTTTGGTAACGCCAGTGATCCACGGAACAGCGTTGTACCTTCCTTGTTCCAGAAGAACGCGGGGCTCGTCGGGAATTAAAGGCTCTTGTCGCTCGTGGTCGACACGAGGGCCGAACACCAGAGGCACAATTCCTATATACCGCTGAAGGATTCGGTGAAGCGTGAGTTGTAAGAATTGCGAGTCTCGGTTACCTTAAATATGTCCGTGCGGCGGAGGAATTCGGCAGCGTCTGTCTTCCTTAAACACGCTAGCAACGCCTTGGAGTTAGAAGTATCACAGTTGAATGCGTTGCCTAAGGTAACAGCGTTGTCACGCGCGTTGGGGATTATGGCCCAAGGGCACATGACGGTGCCAGACTGCGATACAGCTCTGTGAAACAATCCTGAAAAGAATAGCGTCATAGCTCACATAGGACTTATTCCAAAGCAGGGTTCCTGGTTGCGCTGATAGGTGCGCTAGTGGAGAAGCCGCCATTGTTCGTACACTTGTTGATGTTGCGGCCAGCGATATCCTAGTGACATGTAGTGGTAAGCGTAAACAAGGATTTATTGATCTTCTAAGGAGTAGTATCATAGTAGCAGACGTAAGCATCACAGAGCATACTTATGTAAAGGACAATACTTATTGAATAAATATAAAATCCCCTTATTCTACTCCCACGGTTACCACCCTACAAGCTCACAGAAGTAAAGAACTCCCAAGCTAAACTGTCACATGAAGTTGAGCTCGTCAAAACGACCATACAAGCTGGGCAGTCCTTAAAGACTTGCCCAGCTAATGAGTATAGGAAACAGTAAATATACTGATTAAATATACTAAGTACAAACGAGAATATATAGAATATTTACTCTACGCATAAACAAGGGTACGAACAATGGCCGGTTCTCTCCTGTCGCACCTACCGGCGCAATTGGAAGCCCTACTTACTACAACTGGTTAAATATACTAAGTTTAAATTATAAAATGTAGAATATATACTGTGTACGCGTAAACAAGGGTACGAACAATGGCCGATTTTCCCCCTAGCGCATCTATCGGCGCAACGGGGAACCCTACTTTGGAATAAGTCCTATTTCTTTTAAGCAAATGCTTTAGAACAGGCATTACCCTTTGTGCGAGGTGTGAGCATCATGAAATGCACAGACCCGGCGCCAGCGCTTTCGCCGAAAATAGTAACCGTCTCTGGATCACCGCCGAAGTTGGCAATGTTATCGTGTACCCAGTGAAGAGCCAAAGCTTGGTCCAGCAAACCATAGTTCCCAGGCGCTTCTTCGTCCTCCATGCTCAGAAAACCTTTAGCCCAAAAAGAACTTTAGCCCCGTCCTTCATCAACGGAGCAATGTACCCAACATGGCCACCCTGTAATTGATGGTCACCAGCACAACGTCTTCGTTCATGAGGTACTCGGGCCCGTACAAGTACGTTTCTCCGTTGCCGCTACCTTCGACCCACGCACCGCCGTGAATCCACACCAAAACTGGCTTCAGCTCACTAGCGTTCTTCTAAAGTAACATAAATTACTTTTATTACATTTCCGTAATTTAGCTGAGTTTCATTTGCCTCTTTCGTATAGACGTTCAGGAACAAACAGTCTTCTTGTCCGACGACGCTTTTGGTCAGCATTACAACTTGCAGACATACGGGGGCTTCTTTGGTAGCGTCCAAAACGCCTTCCCAGGATTTAGCTGGGAGAGGATCCTACAGGAAGATAGTGTGATACTTGTTCTAGTTGACCTGTAGCCGAAACACATACGCTAAATCGGAGATCTCCTACGGGAGGCAAGGCGTACGGAATACCGCGAAAAGCGAGGAACTGATGATTGTCAGTGGATCGCATTACCGAGCCTTTCATTAGGCCCTGCGCTATTTCCACGAGAACGTCAGCATCTTGGGAACAAATCACTGCGACCGTAAATGTAAAGTATAATAGCGCCAATCGCATTACGTTGGAAGAGCTCGGCGTCATAGCTGGAACTGAGAGTCGCTACAGTGAACTTCACTGGTTTGGCTATCTTAAATCTCCTGTTCAAGGCTGCACGTGCACTGAAGTTCTGAACTATATTAATTGTGTGTTATAGCCTACAGAAAAGCGATAGCCATTTATAAGATAGGGGTGAGTTGTTATCTTTGTGTGGCCGTCTGTGGGCGGCGGGTCTAATGAATCTGTAGCGTAGGCGTTGCGTAGTGACAAGGCTACTGTGCACCTAACCGTGGTATGGGGAAATCACATGCTAAACGGCGTCAGCTATTTCGCCAAAAGAACTCAGTATTTCCCTAAACAATCTCAACAGTAAAGTTTTGGATCGCAGTGTCTACTGCATGTCGTCAAGATTTTCTTTAAGAAGTTCTTTGTAAATTTTATAACAAACGAGTCAAATTTCAACTTGCTTACAGAAAAGCAATTTCCAGCGTTCAATGGCAAGGTTCACTAGAGCCAATTGAAAGTATTTTTTTAATGAAAGCGGAATTGAAATTCGGTACTTAGTTCTGGAGCTGTCACCTAGGAAACTCCAGAAAACTATTTAGGTGAGAAATCCGAAACTAACCTACTGGTTTTAATTCTGTTTAC
The DNA here is from genome assembly GCA_020615345.1 of Triops cancriformis. Taxonomy (NCBI): domain Eukaryota; kingdom Metazoa; phylum Arthropoda; class Branchiopoda; order Notostraca; family Triopsidae; genus Triops; species Triops cancriformis. Next base: position 1,131 of record JAHZNP010002030.1, on the reverse strand, counting down.
GCGTATAAATTAGGTAAACGGTGCTTGACTGTAGTTTGAGGCCTTATAGTCTATTGATTTTTAAAAATGCTTCTTACGAAGAAAGTTGAAATTTGAATCGCTTTTTACAAATTGAGTAGAACTTTAAAAAGTATAAGTCAACGATATAGCACTAAATATTACAATTCAAAACATTGCTGTCCAGATTTTTTAATGAAATACTGAGCAGTGGCGTACAACTTTGCAATTCTTAACTAGTTACGTGGTGCCAACGGCGTAACGAGGGTCAACGGCGCCCAGGGCAAAGGGAAAATAAGCGCCCCCCTTTTTACGCTAATTTGTCATGTATTATGAAGGTCAAATTTCTTTAAGTGACACCAATTAAAAAAGTATAATATACTGCAGATATTTTATCAATTTGTATTTTTAGGTAAATTACCACTCTTTAATACGTGTCACTTTCAAACAGCTCACTTGATATATTTTTTACCCAGATATTTTATAGGATGTTCATAACTGCGAGAGGATTTGCAACAAGATTCATATGATTATACAAGAGTAAAATATCATAATAAAATCCAATTAATAATTTGCAATGAACAAATATAAAACATTTGGGGGGAAAAATCAGACCTTCCGTTGAAAAGCTAATTTTCTGGCTTTCTTCGAAGCAAACTTGTCTATTATGTCGTCGAGATGCATCCTTTCAGTCTCCTCTCATTCAGTGCTAAGTAAAGCTAAACACGACAATCTTTCTTGACTCATTGACGCCCTCAGATATGACAAAATCAACATAAGCTTACTGAAAGACCGTTCACAGCTGACAATCGAAATTGAGATCGAATGCGTAATCTGCACAGCAGTTCTGAAATTATGAAACACATTTTCGTCGCCATACTGAAAAATAAATTCGAGAAATTCAAGGGCGTTATGTTGTAAATATCTGATTGAATGCACTCTTTTTGTGAAACGATAACGCAACTGTATTGTTGGGAGTATTGAGGAAGACTAACAGGCCACAACCGAACATATGAGGGAAAGAAAAAAGGGGAGAGATGACAGAAACAAAAGAGAACAAGAAAAGTATTGTGTCCAAATTTCGGACTCAATACAACACCCCCCCTCGAAATTTGGGTCACTTGACTTGCTCAC